>JAHXMU010027692.1:4411-21494 GCA_019455685.1 Philornis downsi | reverse complement strand
AGCCATCGCACCAAACCAAATGTAGTTCGGAAAATGTTGAGGAAATCAGGGCAAAGTGAACATCATTTCATAAACTTTATGCTACCATTGAAGCCTGAATTATTTTTTGATGGAAGAAGAAGAAACTGCAGAATATAGGATTAACTTGAGATGTGTTGGCGTGAAACAATATCATAAATGTAAAGAGTGTTTGATATCGAGTTATTGCATTATGGAAAACTTTCTGTTATCGTAAACTCTGCATTGCACTTTTTGAACATTTTTTTGCAGTTTGCAATTTGTTATAACCCTTTCTAAGAAAATACTCCGGATACAAGGACTTCACTTTAAATACTGGCTTAGATCGCAAGCAAATGCAGCTTATAAAACGTGACAAATCGGAAATGAAGAATATAAAGTCTAAAATATCACGGCTTCCGTTTAGTATAATAAAACAAAATTTCAAGGTGGACTTCATTTTGGAATAGATTTTTAAACCTTATGAGGTATTGTGAGAAAATTATGGCATTTGCTTTAGTTAGTATTAAAACATAGCTATTTAAACATTGTTTGAAAAAATCTGAGTTGTGACTCTCAAATAAGTACCACGCATAATCTGCAGGCTTTTCCACATTAGGAAGTGGAACGAGCATGGAAAAGAAGCTGTTACCGTAGGCTTTATTTCTAAAATTGTTACAATATTTCTAATATTTCCTTACCCAACGAACACGTAAAGAATAAGTGGTTTAAACATGCTTTCAAGTGGATTAAAAAATAAATTCCCGTCGATCCCATGATTGGGAAGGCTTAATTAACACTATTTTGTGTTCACTGAGAGGGAGTTGTCGTTTGCCATTCGAGTTGTTTATCAGCACATCTGGTCGATCGCTAGTTGAAAAAAGGTAGATGGTTCTATCTCATAATAAAAGGAGTTATATTCGCGTGTAGTATAGTGCCATGCTTGATAATTTTCAAATGAACGCAACTGCTGTCTTACTTCTAATTTTGAAATGTTTTATAATAAACATATTCATTAATATATTTTTATTAAAATAATAACGATCTCTTGCAATCGCAGCTCCGTTGTAGAAAGTCAGAAATTGCATCACTTAGCAAGGATTTAATTTTATGCCCATCGGAATGTATAATTCAAATCGAGAACAAAATTGAAAATCAAAAAATCTAAGTTTGTGGATATCAGACTGAAATTTCATTTAAAAGTACAGAGTTTTCTAAGTATGAGTCGGAAATTCAAGTAATAGAATGGTTAACGTTCGGGTAACATACCGAAGTTAGATCAACAGTAAAATAAACTTATGAACTTCAGACCAGATTATGAGGAAGCCAATGAACTTAATGAGAATTATTAGCGATCATGTTTCCAATTTAGTACTACGTCTGTTGTTACAGAATTGTACATGATAGAATTGGCTGATAGAGCTTCTATTTTTGGTGATTAAAGTTTAGGGAATGTCTAATTCTGTAAAGTAAGTAGAATGACCCTAATTTTGGAGTTCATTAAAATGAGTAACAAATTATATATACGGACAAATTGTATGTAGTTGGTCGCACTATAAAGTAGTTACAACAAAATCCATTTATTTGTATGACATTTAAAAGTTTTACTGAATTACGTTGAAACTTGGATAAATGTATGTTATTCTAATAATCTTCCAGACTAGAATACAAACTAGTCTAGAATTTGTTTTGATTGTTTACTTAATTCAATCTTGAGTCGATGTAGGTTTTTATTCCTGTGGATTTGATACACATTTATTGAATGACACTGACCGACTCGAAGACTTCACTAAATATAAGCAATTATCCTATTGAGCCATTTTACGCCAAAACTTTGGGCAGGGCCTATCTGTTTATCGTACGCCCTATTTATAATTTTATGTGACGAGATCCACTATCTTTATTATCGTATTTGCAAACACAATTTAAGTTAACACTGTTGATAAAAAATAGAGATGTTATTGCAGCGTTCTCAGAAATTGAGATGGGGTCACATGTATGCATACTTTAAGTCAGTATAGTCGGATGATGTGTCGGGCGAATACAGAAGTGACATTACAGGTTGAATCACAAGTTGCCAAACTTAGCCAGCTTTGGCGTAGAAAAGGTTTCAGAGAGTGTAAATTGCTAGCTTATGAGGTCATAAAAATAAACCTCTTATAAGTAAATCGACTAATTATTGGCGTTAAAAATTAAACATTTTAAAATTAAGAGGTTAATAAATGGATACAGAAAAGGCAAGTATTTCACAACCAATTTGACGTGACAATGTTATAAAAATAGTTTTTAGAGGTTTTCGTCATTAAAGCGTTAACTTAATAAGAAATGTTTGCAGACATTTATCTACCTCTAATTTTTAGGCTAATAAATGTCTTATTAAAACGAAGCTGAGGTAGACAAAATCAGACATCACTCCAAAATTATTTTTGTTATAACTCACGCATAGCTCCAGACGGCAAGCTCTTTGCCAGTCGAAACAGATTGCTTGGTTTTGCTCTCCTTTTCAAGCATTACAAACTTTTACCTATTTTTAAGTTTATGAACAATAACCGTGGTTTGTAATGTTGATTGAAACCAAACGTAATTGAAGTTAATTTGAAGAATAATGGCTGTGGCACATGCCAGAAAATAAGTGATAAGATAAGATGACAAGAGATAATGATTACAATTTGGAGTGTGTAAAAAACCTAGAACGACGTCCTTTGCACATATAAAGGCGGTTGCGTTCCGAAGACTTCTTAACAAATTAAATGAGAATCGATTACAGTACTTAAGTCAATCCAACAATAACCCTTTTGGAAATAATTACTTACACAGAGTAAACTTTTTTGTTGTACAAACATTTTGTAAAGCAAACCTGGTTTTGCAAAGCCTGTACTTTATTTCCTTTCAGAGGCTTAAATATGCGGCATGTATCCGGGTATTCATAGTAATGAGGTGGTATTAACGAATTCTAGCCATTTGTTGTTATTGTTGATGATGTTTTTATTTTCGCTCCTGATCGCCATTGTTGCCAGATGTGGTATGATGGCTTTGCGCACATATACTTTTTAATTTTTGTATAATATCCTTTATGCAAGGATACCAAGAAACAAACACACATACGTGCATAAAACAAACCAACTGCATTCTACCGATTGTACTGATTGCGTTCTTATTTCACATTAAATACTTGTAACAAAATTAATAAACAATAATGCCCGGTACGCGCCAACCAACCAACCGTTCTTGCACCGCCTCATCAATTTGGTTCGTCATTAATGCGACAAATTAACTCTTTGCTGCCATTGCATTCTTGTGTAAACTTCATTTTCTCACTGTAGCTGGATTTTGTTTTTTTATTCTTTGTTTGTAGAGAAGATTTAAAATTTATTAATTAAAGTAAGTAAAACTGTGTAAAAGGGGATTTTTTCTCGCTGCCGTGCAACGACAGCAGTGCAGCAGGAAAAAAATGCCTTCAGCAATGGCAGTTAATTTTAATTATTGACAGTTTATTGCTGGGATTTATGAAAGACACGATTTTTTCAGTTATTTATCATGGTTGCTGGAATGATGTCGCTGCTTTTTTTTGTTGTTTCAGAGGACAAATTTACTATAATTTTTGAGATTAATAATAATTATAACATGGATGTAAAATGAACACAATCCAGAAAATATGGCCAGGATTAATGTCGATTAATATAAATATTGAAAATTTTAAGAGAAGTGAAGATTGGTGGAAAACTGAATATTATATCTGAATATGCAATGGTTTAAAATTAAGTAGTTGAAGCCTTGAATAGTTAAATCATTGAAAATTTATTGTACAAAAGTTGCATAATAGAACTGTTGAAGAGTTTGAGTCCAATATTTGATCACTGAATACCAGAGCAGCTGAATAGTCGGAAATGTTGTGCGATTAGTAGAACTTATTAATAGTTGAAATAATAACTGAAAATCGATATTTGAACATTAATTAATCGAATATTGGTAGTGAAATATTAATAATATTAAATAACAACCTGTTTATTAGTTAATCCACTGCAAACCTCAAAAGGAGAATAACTAAATAACTATTATAGGTATTTAAATAAACAAACGGCTGAGTAGCTGTATAGATGGATGGTTACACATTCTAATAGCCGAATATCCGAATTCTTTTGTTAATAAATATTACTACAGCTACTTATTCAAATTGTAATCGAAGTTAATTGTAATAACTTTTCAAATTATAGTTATAGTTGCCTGTAGTTACTATGATAGTAGTAAGGTCAAAAATAAGTCATATATGTGGATAATTTGGCAGTTTTACGATTTTAAAGTGTAGTTACAAAATCGAATATAGCTATATGTAAACGCTTGAGCAAATTCACACTTAAACATTAGAATAATTAAGTAACGGAGCAGTGGAAAAAATTGGATTTATATAGAAATCAATCATGTGAACAATTGGAAGGCTGAATACTAAAATAAACTAAGGAAAGAATATGTATAATATAGAATTCGTAAGCATTTCAATATTTTAATGTTTACAAACTTCAGTAATTAAACTTGGATACAATCACACTGTAATTTTTTAAATAATATAATCCAAAAAATTATACCAGGAATTAATACCAACTTGATGAATTCGGCAGTAAAAAAATAAATATTGAAGCTTAGATTAAATGAAAAATCGTGACATATTTAAACACTCTGTGTAGACGAGTGAATACATAAACTACTAAATAATTTCAGAGTTGCGTAGTTAAAGACATAAATATTAAATTAGCCGAATAAGTGAAAAATTATAGCCGAATGGTTTAATCGCTTTGGATTGATATAAAATTTTATAATTCATTAGTGAAATGGTCGGTAAATAGAAAACCTGGCCACACGAATAGTTGAAAAAATAAACGGCTCAAATTTAGATCAATGTTTTGTTAGAAAAGTCGAATAAATTCATAGTTGAAATATTAAATATGTGAAAAATTCAATAGTTAGCAATTAGCTAAATAAAACTGTGTTGATAGAAAAGTTGTGTTATAGAATTGTTGAACAGTTGCTAAAATTGAACAAATTAGACACTAAAATATTGAAAACAATAGTTATTAATACGAGGGGTTATGACAAGTGGTTTCAAAAAATTGGAAATTAGAAAATGAAAACACGGGGGTTAGAATTTCGGTAGAAACTTCTTTTTATTGAACGGTTTACCTTTCTGCTTATATATATGATAGTGTAGGTTTCGCACTGTTCTTAACAGAGTGAAATCAAAATAAGTACTGAACTGTGTTAGCCACTTCACGAGAGTTCAAGTGTACATCTCACCAAGTATCTCACTACTTGAGTGCTGGAATAAAGCTATAGTCTTAACAGGTAAAGGAATAGAAATGGGAACGCGTATTTAATAGTGCGTAGGTGGGACGATATGGAATCGTTAGTTTCTCGTAAACAATAGTAGTGTAATACTTGGTCAAATGGAAAGGTGAATCTCTCCTGAATCTTTCGCATTGTTAGTGATATACATAAGTGCGTGTAATAAAGACAAAATCAGTGATCATCATGATATTATAGAATATTTAATATATTCAAGTACTACATATAAGGTTATCCATTTGGTGGTTTCAAGACCGCTGGTCTGCCAAGGCTGTCAGCTGTTAAATACCTGTCATCTGAAGTGTTATTTATTTAGTGAAATTTTTTGCCATTTTTGAATATGGGTCGTTTAAAACCCGAAGAATGCATAAAAATAGTTAAAACTTGCTACAAAAGTGGTGATTCAAGCGTGTACTTTCAATCGAACAAAATTATCTTCAGCGATGAAGCTCTTCTCACTCGTTGGTTATGTCAATAAGCAAAATTCTAACTCATGGGGCTCGGATAACCCAGAAGTGGTTGTAGAAAAGCCATTGCATCTAGAAAAAGTGACTGTTTGGCGCACATTGTGGTCTCGGGGTGTTAATGGGGGTGTTTTTCGAAAATGACCTCAAAAGAATCCACTGCTGTAACCAATCCAGAGGCGATCATTTAAATTATATTGTATTTTGTACAAAGTGGCAAGGTCCAAACATTATGAAGAAATTAAAGTTTCATCGAAATCATAGCTTTTTGTGTGTTTTATTTAACTTTACTTTTGAAACTGAAAATGGATAGCTATTTGTAATAAATCTATTAACACTTTATCAAATCAATAACATTTATTCTATGGTAAAGTGGAAGCAAAATAATTTGAATAGACTTAACGTAAACTTAGCGTTCTTTAATAGTCGGCTACTTAAAATGTTGAACATTTGAATTGAATCTTTCAGTAGTCAAACAGTTCAATATCTGACAGCCCTATAACGTAAATACTTCAATATCCGAGTATTTGATTACTCCACTAAATTATTTGCTTTTAATTTTTACGTTTTTTTGCTATTAAGTTTTTGTGCGAATTAAAGCGATATGAATATATGTCAATAATATCCTTTGAATATAGTTTTTACTCTTCCATTTTTTTTTGTTGTACTCGCTGATGTTGTCATGCACTCTAATTGTTGTTCCTGCTGCAACCGAATAGTTTATTAACATCGTTATTGAAAGAAAAGCCACAGCAGTGCAAAGTAAGTTACTTCATTTTGTTGCAGGCTACGCACAAAGACACACAACGGCACCAACGAAAGAGGCCTATTTAAAAATGTCAACAACAACGTGCAAACGATTTTAACAAACCAGTTAAGTTAACACATACTCCACCAACAATCGGCAATACGCAACAATAACAACATATGTTGTCGTACTAAAGGAACAACTACAACGATGCACGCAACCAATACAATAATAGCAAGGAAGGAATATGAAAACATAAATATATACATATATATGTAAAGGCTCGGATGCAGAGTGGAAATTATGGCAAAACCAAAAATCAGCAACCGTATGTGGTTAAGTAAGCGAAAAAGTACATATGAAAGCAATAACAGCATCAACGATGGCGACATCGGCTATAACAGATGCAAAAGAGCACAGTGGCGAAATATAAAGACATTTGGCTAACACATTCAGCACTTGTTAACGATTAGATTATTTCGCCAGATCGATATAAAAAGGCTCAACTAATTTTTGGCGAGTTTACCAGATCTCTTCTCCACAGCTTCTATTATAGCTTAAACTTGATCCTGCCTGTGTGGTAGCAGTATTTTTTTATTTCTTACCACTGTGCTTTTTGATAAAAAATAATATTATAAAACATTAAACTCAGAGAGAGAAAAAAAAACCAGGAAAATACGACAATGGTCATGTTGTCATATGTTTGTTGCAAACAGAATCAACAAAAATAACGTCATCGATGTAATACAACATCACCATGAAACGCGCAACACGGCAGCAACACTTTTGGGGTTGTCATGAACCGCAAAAGTTGTTGCTTCATCATGTTCATCAGGTCACAGTAGCAATAACAACTACACCTTAGTAAGCACTTGCATAGTCATCATCAATAAAAGCAACATCATTGTCAGCATCGGCATCACACGAAACTAACTGGTACCGCACAATGGGAGAAATTTTAGTTGTACATAATTGACAACGACATAAAGGTCGATCTGACCCATACTGAATTATCCTATGAGTGGACATGAAAAATCACCTTCTCATGTGAAATACCTCAACTTGACATTGCAATGAAATGGAGTTGATTCTTCTCTGGTATAGTTACTACTGCCATTGGCTACGGTTTTAAGAATTGTAGCAAACACAATATGTGGGGTTTAAAGTCTGGAACAAAATGTTCCGATTGGCGATTGGCAAAATTTTAGAAAACGGTTCTGTTCAGCCATAATACAAGAAATTAGACTTCGCTAAATTTACATAAATTTAGTAAGTGAAATTTATAAACTGATAGTTTTGTTAAATTTATTATTTTCTGTGTATCAGCCAGCCAGACAGAAAGAAGGCGTAGTTTAGTTTTTTTATAAAGTCATGAAACAAATTTTACCTTAAGATACCAAGAATTTAAAATGTCTTATTCAGTGCATAGCTCATTTGCTAAGGCAAATAAATATCTTTTCACCTGTAATATATCGAGTTAGATCTTTTTCTCGATGACATATCCACCGAACTGATTTTAATTGGAATGATGCCTTTGTGACCTTTGATGGTTTCTATTCTTATCCATCAATCGTTACCTCATATTTACCTAACAAAAATTAAGGAAAATGTCGAAATCAAGTAAAATTAAGTCAGTTTAAGTTTCACTTATTCGTTTCAACTAAAATTTACTAGCATTGAGTAGATTTGGTACATTTATTTTGAGTATGTTTTCAATCCAAATTTGGTACGAACTTTTTTTGAGTGTACTTACTTGCCCTAATATGTCGCTTATTATTAACGGATGAATGGCAAAAGTGCTGAAAATTTACGAAATTATCCAGTATTCCAAAGGATGACGAGGCTAAGTGCCAGAAATTATCACTTTTCATACATAGTGAATCTAATTAGACTGTTTTTAAGTAAAAGAGAATATATTTAAGATTTGGTTTTATCAAAATATTAGTTATCCTTTTTCATCTTATCCTTTTTTATGTAAAAACTCGATTTAAGCACACTATGCAACATACACTATATAACAATATATTCAGAATTGTCAACCAGATTTGCCTGTGATAATCTGTTAAAGGAACAAAATTCCTTTGCAACCCATTCGGTACATACATTCACTAAGCTCAAAAGTATTTATTTTTGTACTCACTTTTTAATCAGGGCTCTGAACCATGGTTTGGGAAGCTTTTACTGGACATATACGATCAACTACTATGATAAAACTACTGCTGTGCAAAATAATTCGATTTAAAACAATGCTTCAACTTACTACATTGGGATGTATGTAAGTCCCATGGAGATATAAAGCCCAAAGAGAAGCTGATCCAATTTGACTAAAATAATTCATTCCAAGCACTAATACTCAGCTTTAGTTGATTTTTATTTTACGTTTGTGGTTCGTCAATTATCGAGGCGACCCCTTACGTTAGGGAATAACGCATCGCCTTAAAAATAGGTTTAAGAGGAGGAAAGCTTTCTTGTTACTGGTATAGTTGTAGTTATTCATTTTATATAAAAAAATAGTAAGTTGTACAATCAATGTAGTAGCAAAACAATCTATTCTAAGGACGTCCTTTCTTCTTCATGCCATCTAATTGAACAATATTTGACTTTAGTCACTCCCAGCTCAAGCGTTACAAATACAGATTTTTATCCTAAGCCCGTCCCAGGCTTTTCCTACACTGTGTCCATCATCACCATTACCAACGGCATCATAACCACTACAATGATGAAACATTGAGAGGAAAAAAACAATGCACTATCACATACACACAAGAACGCTACGTGAGGAAATGCATTTGGCCAGTTGTACGGTTTCCTGTTTCTTTTTTAATGCTCTCCAGAGTATTGGCATATTCCAGAGCCATCTCTCCTCCACCTCCGCGGCTGCACAAAAAGTTAACAAGAATATGGTGAAAAATGCATTAACACATCATCCTTCGCCAGGACGTCTGCAAGAACAAAGCCGAAATGGCCTTTTGAGAGTGAGCGGGCAGAGCAAGAAACGAAAAATAAAATCAATAACATTCGTGCAACATTAAACGGTTTGTCGTACAGCAGCAATTCAGTGGAATGCAACAAAAGGACAGCAGCTGCCTTGGGTTTTTATTTCATATGCAAATGGATGCTCATGCATGTTTGGCCGAACTTATGGTTATTTCAGGGGTTTTCAGATAAACTTCCTGCGTTCGCAACTTCCGGTAGAAGCAAAGATGAGGGGTGGAAACAACCGAGAACATTTAAAATCGAAACAAACGAGGGTTGTAAAGGCTGCTCGATTAAGGCACATATTAGTTTGATTTGCTAATCGACGTATTTGAATATTATAAATTTCAGTAGCTTTTCGGTGGTGTTTAAAAATTTCATTCTCGTCCTAGTATGAAGCTGATTTGAGAATGCCAATACAGCACACTATTAAGGAATATCACCTAACTGAGCATTTCACGCTATTTAACATATTTTAAAATAATTGCATCATAATACAACGGACACTATTTAAATTCATGAATTTAAACGTGGTCGAACGCCTTCTTGTGATGCACTTCTTTTGGGAGTCTACTTGCAAACTTACGCTTTTGTTATATGAGGTCCCAGGGGACCCAATCAGGAGTTTGTAAGTGAAAATTGTTAAACATAATAATGCATATGAGAGATAATTGCAAAAAAGGTACACTTTTTAACCAAATTAATATATATTTTTATAACTTCGAAGCTAGAATTTGCACACAAGAAACATCTTATCATAAGGTCTAAGTAAAACCCTTAAATACGATTGGTACATGAGGTTTCCCAGATGGAGACCCAAAAATGCCTCCAAGTTCAGGAAATATGACTAAGATAACATAATATTTTTCTTTTTTTTTTTTTTTTGGAATAGACTATTAAAACCTGGTCAAACCGATAAAACTCGAAAACTTCTTGCTTTGTTTCATTTTCTAATGGCTTATGCGATTGTCTTGAAACCATACAACCGAATGGAAAAATATTGTTTTTATATGCTAGAAATTAATTAATTAAAAGGAGAGAATAAAGTTATTCAATAATATATAATGTTTGTTCACTTTTAAAGTAAAAAAAAAAACCCTTAGTAGTGCCGATTCATCGACCATTTAGTGGCCGGTTAAAAACTGCTCCTTGCCATAAAAAGTATACAGATCTTATACTGCAAATTCGTATTTTTCAAGCTTTTTTCAGTAACCAACCCCATAGTTACGGCAGTATTTTTGAACCGTTCCAGCATTTTTTTGCTATCCCCACATTTAAGTTTTAATTCGTGAATAAATGGCCAAAATATTAGAAAACTTCTGAAAACGGCCGATTTTCCAGAAGCTGAATTTAGTCCTTGCAAGAGCAAATTTCTTTGCTTTAACTGCGACAATTGCAATTTACAACCACTTTGCTCGTTTTTCTATCGCGATTTCGTAGTTTTTTAGAATCTTTCAAAAACCTTGTCCGAATCCGGAATCTATTAGTTACTGCAATATATTACTTTTAATTAATGAGAAAGTGGCAATATTGTTAAAAAAAAAACAATCGTTGCAAATGTTCTTTATCTCAAAGTTGGATTCAATCGTTTTTGGGATAAGTTTTTTCCTATTGGACCGGTTGCGTCTATATTGCCACCTACGGTCGATAATGTAAGGATTTTGTATGAAATTCTACCGCCGGATAATTGATGGTATCAGAAACGTTATTTTATCATACCGGCTTAGTCCGTTTTTCGGTGAAAATGGGTAATGGGCTTTTTAGTTTCTTAAAAACTATATAAATATATGTATTTCTTTCCAATATCTACACAAGAAAAATTTAAAAAATTCTAACAGTGTCCCATTTCTAATTAGGTCCGATTGGTCGGATTTTGATCAACTTGCCTAAGAACATCTTGCATTAAATTGCAGCATCTTGGATCAAACGTCGCGATCACTATTATACTTTCAACAGACAAGCAGACGAACAGGTCGACGGACATGCTTAGATCATCAAAGATTTTTACGACGATCATAGATATGTTACATTACGTTCGATTAATAAATTGCTCACAAGTTTTGAATAATCAAAACCATAACAATCGATTAATGAATTAATTGATTAATCGGAATCTTGTTGATCGGCACAAATGATTAATCAATTAATCGCACATTCCTAAATAAAATCATTAAAATAACGATGTTGTATTCAGTAACTTCGACCATAATACGATAATTTGTTCAGTTTTTCTTTTTGAGCTATTTTCGAAATAAGTATAGAAGATACAAGGAAGCAGGGTTCGATTCCAAACATAATGTTTAGGGCAAAAACTTGATATGCTTAGTGCGTAAAGTTTGATCAACATCAAGTCATCCAATAGAATGTTATCCTGTAAGTTAATTTTGAGACTGAGAAAATCCTTTATAGTGGAGATATAAGAAAATATGAAACGATTCCATTCCTATTTTATATGTAAGCGATGGTCATGAATGTTTCAGTTCACAAACTTGATGGTAAGGTTTGATGGAAATCGGACAACAGAATGTTATAGCGTTATGCTGGAAATGTAAGAAAACATGATGCAATTTCATCCATATTTCATATGCAAGCAAATATTGTGAGAGTTTAAATCCACACAAAGCTTGCTCGGAAGCACACTATTTAGTGTAGTATTATAGCATGATGAAAATTGGAAGTCCATACAAACTGTGTATGGGAGGACTACCAACTAGAAAACAGAATCGCATCGTTTATTGATGATTTATGAAATATTTTGCTTCTGAATTTTGTCGCTTTTGATTTAAACGCCTTCAAAATCATTGCCAAAATGTTACTTTTACACGCATAATTTTTTAGGATACGTGTTTTATTCAAAAATGTTTTTTTCGGTTTGCGTAGACTTCAAAGAGATCTTAAATATCATTTTTTAATTTTTCTTTATTTCCCTTACCTCTTTTGTCATTATAACTCCAATAAAATTGATTTAACTTCCTCATAATTTATCCCAGCCTCATTTCCCAGACATCATTTCGAACTTTTCGTTTACTATTACTACTTTTCAATTCAGTATAATCTTATACAAGAATTCAAACTTCTCCAAATTCAAATGCCTCCTTTTGGATTGAATTGCATCTTTACTGACTTCGTCTTCATACTTCCCTCCTATAGGAGTGCACCGCAAATGTCCTTGTCCCATGCCTTTAGTGCAACTACAGTGCGTTCATTCGTTCATTTTCTTTGATTTTTCGGTCACTCTTCGTGGCAAAATAAAAATGCAACCAAAGGACACCGCCAACCAAAAAGAGGCCGATAGCAATGACGTAGACTCTGCCGCTCATACTGGGCCTTTGCCTTAATGCAATGATGAGATTGCGGAGGATGATGGCAATGCCGGCGTCAGTAATGGTGATGATGATGATGATGACGATGACAAGCTGTTGTTATCCTCCATGTAAATGTGGCCAGTTTTCGATGGTCATCTTAATATGCACTTGTCGTCATCGCCGTTTATTGTGCACTTATTTTGTTTCGATTCAGATTTTCCTCCATTTTTTTACCAGTCGTTCTTGTTTTTATTTCATTGCGTATCATACAAAGAACTTGAGCGTTTTTAAATTGCTTGTCATCATCGGGCGGGTACGCGGTTCTTTCTCCGGTGCATTGTTTTGGTGTATTCAGGATTTTTTTCTTCGTTGTTTTTCGGGTGCTGTGTATTTGGCCAGGAGTGGTGTGACTTCGCTGTGTATTTTAAGAGATTGTTTTTTGAGGACATTTTTTCGGTTTTTCTTCACCATTAATATCCGTGGCGAACATGGGGCTTGTTTGTCACTTTGGTTCATGTGGTTTTTGGGGCATACAATGATGCAGCATCACGCAGGGTACTCAGCTTGGATAATGTATGAAAATTGGGGTACGCGTCGTGCAGCAATTTGGACATGAACATTTTGTGGCCACAATTGTAATGCGATAAACAATCGTGAGCTGAGAAAAAGTGAATAAATGTAGGGGGAAAGTACAAAGGCCAACCATTTAGTACTAAATGCACTAACGAATTATGACATGGTCAAGCTTCTGTACGGTGGGGGGGAATTTATGATGTGATAGATATTTTGGAATAAAGATTTTAGACACAATGAAAGTAAGGTCCAAGGCACAATATTTGCAAACAGTTTCAGCTGAGTGTTTGCGTAGCAGTATATCAGTACGAACAGTTGGTTTATATTCAAAACCCCAAGTTTACGTCTAGTTGTTCCTGTGGTAAGGAGAGAAATCTTAACGGTTAGTAGGAATTTTTGCAGTAGTTCTTTTCAGTGAGATTAAAGGTTTGGCGAAAAAATTATTATAATTATTAAAATGATTCAACTTCCGCCGAACCAATGAATATGGTGAATGTTATAACGAATACTATAGATTAGAAAAAATAAAAACTATATATAGTTTTCTCTTCATTCCATTAGAAGCCGTTTCATGCAGTGAATTCAGAAGGATATTCAATATAAGACCTGAACGATTTTGGAACATTTCTATTCAGTGGCAGTATCCAGCAAACCACAGAATAATGATTAGAGTCTTAAAAATTATTATCATTATGTAATGGCGATGATATCGAATATGAAGACGATTATGCGATTATTCAAATGTTATTTGCTGTGGTTTATTAACCAGGATTGCAAGTCGAGACGTCTTGCTTTAAATATTTTTCGATACGTCTCTAAAATTTAAGCAATCATATAACTGAGTCCAAAAATAAATAAAAAATAGAAGTGGACAGGTGCCAAAAGTCTGGCCAGATTGAAACTTATATACCCAGCGCCAGGAATTGCTGACCGCAGTGTCAGGTTGAAAAAGATTACTCGCCTCATACATTTTTTCATAAAATATGTGCTGGAATAAAACTTTAAAATTTCTTAGTAACCACGACTAAAATTAAAGCGGTGCCATCAAAAAATGCCTCGTTCCCATATACTCGTACATCAACCTTGCTTTTAATAATTGAGCGAAGTTTAAGACAATGTGCAGATGTGGATTTGTGCTTATATGATGTGCCGTTTTTCACACGCGGCAGTTGTGTCATTTGTGGTGATACAAAATACATCGCCATGTTTTATTTTTCTAAAGGATAATCATTTTTTTAATAATAATATAATAATAATAATAATGATAATATGAGAAGTAAAGAAGAAGCGGGTTCCTTTCCGTATCAGTTAGCAACCATTATATATTATTTAATGACTAAATGTTGCAATTGTTAAAAGAAATTTGGGAAACCCTAGTCAGTATTCGAAAAATGGTTTCAACAGTACTCATAAGCCAAGTTTTTCCTAAATTCACCAATTTCGTTGACTTGTGATACCTGTTGTCTACAGTGTAGCAGCACCAAGTCCTACATGATACCTCTGCCTGACCAGTAAAAACGATTATTTTTATTATTTTTCGAGAACCCCGGCAAAGAATAGATTGGCCCCTTAGGAAGTATATGAGTTTCTTCCCAGTACCTGGACTCTACCGCCAAATATTGATTTGCTTTTTGACAACAATAGCAACTATTTAGTGGTAAATACTTTCTAGATGCAAATTTAGATATGTAAGATTAGCTGTATCACAAAAAAAATAATTCAAATAAAACAACGAAGGCATGTTATTTCCAATACATGAATATGCTTATGAATAACTTAACACACAAACCAAAAATTTTAATTGCTTTAATCATCTGCGCTTCTTATCTAAATCATCACAATAAGCTTTGACGGTGTCGCACTTTTGAGGTGGAACGAATTAATTCAATTTGAATAACATAACCATTGACAGCGTGGGTGTCGGTTTATGCCTCAAGATTCATACGACGTTGATACAATCTTTAACGCAGTTGCATCCGTACGGAGAATTTTTCTCCCAAAAATTGTTGGAACTAAATCATGCACTTTTGTCGTAACATAAGATTCTGTTCTTTATAGCAAACCTGAAGTACCCAGTGCCGGTAGAACTAGTGTTGGCTTTAGTTTTTCTTTGGCAGAACGATTTGTCATTAATTCGCTTGTTAAACCCATAATATCATCATCATCATAAAAATTTGGCTTTTCTTTGATGAAGATTTCGATTCGATTGGTACTGGTATAATAAACCGCATACGCTTCGAAAGAATGTCAATGTGACTTACTGGATATGCCTTCATTTAACTGTTTGCTACTAAACTTCTCCTCAAATGCAAGCCTTTATAGTTGTTTCATTTTTCACGAAATCTAAAGCTGCACAAATAAAATTCAATTAATATTGGTCACTTTTAAACACAGAATATAACACGCTCAGGTTTCAATCATTGCATACGTTTAGCCATACAATGTTTAAGAGTCGGCGCAAACTCATTATTAGGCTATGCCACCACTGCGTTCCATTATTTCTCGTTTATGGGCACACTCTATAAATTTATGACCTGATTTTCGCTATTTTTCTTAAGGAATAAGGGTCCTTTACCATTACCTTTACCTTTTGGATGAATGCTCATCCTTTACATCTACCCCTATGTCTTCCTATATCTTCGTTCTACCAATGCCGATCTTTCCATAACCGTTTCTTTCATTTGAAAATAAGGCCAGCCTTTTTTTTAATTTTTGTCGTTCTCTGACAACACGTGTGACAATTGTCTGTAGAGTTCCGAAGCAATGCGAAAGTACTTATGGTAGCAAAGCTTGTTTGAAAAATCGTTTTTTTTTTCAATACTTGTCATAGAGTGCGCAATGCATTGCCTCGGAAACATCACGATTTTGTAATTAAGAGACTCTGTTGGAGTAGGCTGTTTGTCTTTCGTCGGATTGTGTACACAAATCGGGATTATGAAAAACTCTTCGCCTTAATATCAATTGTGACTGTTCCATCATCAAGGCCATCAACTTTTTGATGTGTTTTAGGTAAAAACATCAAAAAGTTGACTCTAAGTAACAGATATCACCCCCTTTCTTAATATGCACCAGTGTTAGGATGCCTTTTATGTCAACGAAATGGTGACTGCAGCTACCGCCAGACAGATATCTGATGACTTTACTTGGAAATTCTTCATAGAAATGATTGAAAACTTTTACGTTCTCTAGCTACCGTATACACCACATCAAGTTGAATATGATCCTTAATGTCAAATGGAGTTGCTTATACATCTTGGCATAAAAAAAATACAAAAATAATAGAAATTGTAAGTGATCGGAATAACGGATACATTGTGTGTCCTTTGTATTCAATAGCCAGTGAATTAAAGTCCCCTCCATAACAAAATTTTATCACAGAACGAAATTGTAAATGTATGTGGCTTAAAACTTGTCATGAGCGCTGAAAAGCTGGTATAGTAAAATAATCAGATTTGTAAGACATCATGAACTTGATGAGGACTTCCTACGCCATTTTTTCAAATACTCGGCCGTAAATATTTTGATGATATAAATCTAGTTGGTGTGAATAAAATTGGATCATTAACGAATAAAGTTTTCCGCACGAATATCTCTTTACTTTATACAGATAACACTAATTCTAATTAATTCAATATTTCCAATTTATAAACATGCATGGCTGTGTTTGCGTAAACAATTGCGTA
>JAHXMU010027691.1:4413-21500 GCA_019455685.1 Philornis downsi | reverse complement strand
AGCCATCGCACCAAACCAAATGTAGTTCGGAAAATGTTGAGGAAATCAGGGCAAAGTGAACATCATTTCATAAACTTTATGCTACCATTGAAGCCTGAATTATTTTTTGATGGAAGAAGAAGAAACTGCAGAATATAGGATTAACTTGAGATGTGTTGGCGTGAAACAATATCATAAATGTAAAGAGTGTTTGATATCGAGTTATTGCATTATGGAAAACTTTCTGTTATCGTAAACTCTGCATTGCACTTTTTGAACATTTTTTTGCAGTTTGCAATTTGTTATAACCCTTTCTAAGAAAATACTCCGGATACAAGGACTTCACTTTAAATACTGGCTTAGATCGCAAGCAAATGCAGCTTATAAAACGTGACAAATCGGAAATGAAGAATATAAAGTCTAAAATATCACGGCTTCCGTTTAGTATAATAAAACAAAATTTCAAGGTGGACTTCATTTTGGAATAGATTTTTAAACCTTATGAGGTATTGTGAGAAAATTATGGCATTTGCTTTAGTTAGTATTAAAACATAGCTATTTAAACATTGTTTGAAAAAATCTGAGTTGTGACTCTCAAATAAGTACCACGCATAATCTGCAGGCTTTTCCACATTAGGAAGTGGAACGAGCATGGAAAAGAAGCTGTTACCGTAGGCTTTATTTCTAAAATTGTTACAATATTTCTAATATTTCCTTACCCAACGAACACGTAAAGAATAAGTGGTTTAAACATGCTTTCAAGTGGATTAAAAAATAAATTCCCGTCGATCCCATGATTGGGAAGGCTTAATTAACACTATTTTGTGTTCACTGAGAGGGAGTTGTCGTTTGCCATTCGAGTTGTTTATCAGCACATCTGGTCGATCGCTAGTTGAAAAAAGGTAGATGGTTCTATCTCATAATAAAAGGAGTTATATTCGCGTGTAGTATAGTGCCATGCTTGATAATTTTCAAATGAACGCAACTGCTGTCTTACTTCTAATTTTGAAATGTTTTATAATAAACATATTCATTAATATATTTTTATTAAAATAATAACGATCTCTTGCAATCGCAGCTCCGTTGTAGAAAGTCAGAAATTGCATCACTTAGCAAGGATTTAATTTTATGCCCATCGGAATGTATAATTCAAATCGAGAACAAAATTGAAAATCAAAAAATCTAAGTTTGTGGATATCAGACTGAAATTTCATTTAAAAGTACAGAGTTTTCTAAGTATGAGTCGGAAATTCAAGTAATAGAATGGTTAACGTTCGGGTAACATACCGAAGTTAGATCAACAGTAAAATAAACTTATGAACTTCAGACCAGATTATGAGGAAGCCAATGAACTTAATGAGAATTATTAGCGATCATGTTTCCAATTTAGTACTACGTCTGTTGTTACAGAATTGTACATGATAGAATTGGCTGATAGAGCTTCTATTTTTGGTGATTAAAGTTTAGGGAATGTCTAATTCTGTAAAGTAAGTAGAATGACCCTAATTTTGGAGTTCATTAAAATGAGTAACAAATTATATATACGGACAAATTGTATGTAGTTGGTCGCACTATAAAGTAGTTACAACAAAATCCATTTATTTGTATGACATTTAAAAGTTTTACTGAATTACGTTGAAACTTGGATAAATGTATGTTATTCTAATAATCTTCCAGACTAGAATACAAACTAGTCTAGAATTTGTTTTGATTGTTTACTTAATTCAATCTTGAGTCGATGTAGGTTTTTATTCCTGTGGATTTGATACACATTTATTGAATGACACTGACCGACTCGAAGACTTCACTAAATATAAGCAATTATCCTATTGAGCCATTTTACGCCAAAACTTTGGGCAGGGCCTATCTGTTTATCGTACGCCCTATTTATAATTTTATGTGACGAGATCCACTATCTTTATTATCGTATTTGCAAACACAATTTAAGTTAACACTGTTGATAAAAAATAGAGATGTTATTGCAGCGTTCTCAGAAATTGAGATGGGGTCACATGTATGCATACTTTAAGTCAGTATAGTCGGATGATGTGTCGGGCGAATACAGAAGTGACATTACAGGTTGAATCACAAGTTGCCAAACTTAGCCAGCTTTGGCGTAGAAAAGGTTTCAGAGAGTGTAAATTGCTAGCTTATGAGGTCATAAAAATAAACCTCTTATAAGTAAATCGACTAATTATTGGCGTTAAAAATTAAACATTTTAAAATTAAGAGGTTAATAAATGGATACAGAAAAGGCAAGTATTTCACAACCAATTTGACGTGACAATGTTATAAAAATAGTTTTTAGAGGTTTTCGTCATTAAAGCGTTAACTTAATAAGAAATGTTTGCAGACATTTATCTACCTCTAATTTTTAGGCTAATAAATGTCTTATTAAAACGAAGCTGAGGTAGACAAAATCAGACATCACTCCAAAATTATTTTTGTTATAACTCACGCATAGCTCCAGACGGCAAGCTCTTTGCCAGTCGAAACAGATTGCTTGGTTTTGCTCTCCTTTTCAAGCATTACAAACTTTTACCTATTTTTAAGTTTATGAACAATAACCGTGGTTTGTAATGTTGATTGAAACCAAACGTAATTGAAGTTAATTTGAAGAATAATGGCTGTGGCACATGCCAGAAAATAAGTGATAAGATAAGATGACAAGAGATAATGATTACAATTTGGAGTGTGTAAAAAACCTAGAACGACGTCCTTTGCACATATAAAGGCGGTTGCGTTCCGAAGACTTCTTAACAAATTAAATGAGAATCGATTACAGTACTTAAGTCAATCCAACAATAACCCTTTTGGAAATAATTACTTACACAGAGTAAACTTTTTTGTTGTACAAACATTTTGTAAAGCAAACCTGGTTTTGCAAAGCCTGTACTTTATTTCCTTTCAGAGGCTTAAATATGCGGCATGTATCCGGGTATTCATAGTAATGAGGTGGTATTAACGAATTCTAGCCATTTGTTGTTATTGTTGATGATGTTTTTATTTTCGCTCCTGATCGCCATTGTTGCCAGATGTGGTATGATGGCTTTGCGCACATATACTTTTTAATTTTTGTATAATATCCTTTATGCAAGGATACCAAGAAACAAACACACATACGTGCATAAAACAAACCAACTGCATTCTACCGATTGTACTGATTGCGTTCTTATTTCACATTAAATACTTGTAACAAAATTAATAAACAATAATGCCCGGTACGCGCCAACCAACCAACCGTTCTTGCACCGCCTCATCAATTTGGTTCGTCATTAATGCGACAAATTAACTCTTTGCTGCCATTGCATTCTTGTGTAAACTTCATTTTCTCACTGTAGCTGGATTTTGTTTTTTTATTCTTTGTTTGTAGAGAAGATTTAAAATTTATTAATTAAAGTAAGTAAAACTGTGTAAAAGGGGATTTTTTCTCGCTGCCGTGCAACGACAGCAGTGCAGCAGGAAAAAAATGCCTTCAGCAATGGCAGTTAATTTTAATTATTGACAGTTTATTGCTGGGATTTATGAAAGACACGATTTTTTCAGTTATTTATCATGGTTGCTGGAATGATGTCGCTGCTTTTTTTTGTTGTTTCAGAGGACAAATTTACTATAATTTTTGAGATTAATAATAATTATAACATGGATGTAAAATGAACACAATCCAGAAAATATGGCCAGGATTAATGTCGATTAATATAAATATTGAAAATTTTAAGAGAAGTGAAGATTGGTGGAAAACTGAATATTATATCTGAATATGCAATGGTTTAAAATTAAGTAGTTGAAGCCTTGAATAGTTAAATCATTGAAAATTTATTGTACAAAAGTTGCATAATAGAACTGTTGAAGAGTTTGAGTCCAATATTTGATCACTGAATACCAGAGCAGCTGAATAGTCGGAAATGTTGTGCGATTAGTAGAACTTATTAATAGTTGAAATAATAACTGAAAATCGATATTTGAACATTAATTAATCGAATATTGGTAGTGAAATATTAATAATATTAAATAACAACCTGTTTATTAGTTAATCCACTGCAAACCTCAAAAGGAGAATAACTAAATAACTATTATAGGTATTTAAATAAACAAACGGCTGAGTAGCTGTATAGATGGATGGTTACACATTCTAATAGCCGAATATCCGAATTCTTTTGTTAATAAATATTACTACAGCTACTTATTCAAATTGTAATCGAAGTTAATTGTAATAACTTTTCAAATTATAGTTATAGTTGCCTGTAGTTACTATGATAGTAGTAAGGTCAAAAATAAGTCATATATGTGGATAATTTGGCAGTTTTACGATTTTAAAGTGTAGTTACAAAATCGAATATAGCTATATGTAAACGCTTGAGCAAATTCACACTTAAACATTAGAATAATTAAGTAACGGAGCAGTGGAAAAAATTGGATTTATATAGAAATCAATCATGTGAACAATTGGAAGGCTGAATACTAAAATAAACTAAGGAAAGAATATGTATAATATAGAATTCGTAAGCATTTCAATATTTTAATGTTTACAAACTTCAGTAATTAAACTTGGATACAATCACACTGTAATTTTTTAAATAATATAATCCAAAAAATTATACCAGGAATTAATACCAACTTGATGAATTCGGCAGTAAAAAAATAAATATTGAAGCTTAGATTAAATGAAAAATCGTGACATATTTAAACACTCTGTGTAGACGAGTGAATACATAAACTACTAAATAATTTCAGAGTTGCGTAGTTAAAGACATAAATATTAAATTAGCCGAATAAGTGAAAAATTATAGCCGAATGGTTTAATCGCTTTGGATTGATATAAAATTTTATAATTCATTAGTGAAATGGTCGGTAAATAGAAAACCTGGCCACACGAATAGTTGAAAAAATAAACGGCTCAAATTTAGATCAATGTTTTGTTAGAAAAGTCGAATAAATTCATAGTTGAAATATTAAATATGTGAAAAATTCAATAGTTAGCAATTAGCTAAATAAAACTGTGTTGATAGAAAAGTTGTGTTATAGAATTGTTGAACAGTTGCTAAAATTGAACAAATTAGACACTAAAATATTGAAAACAATAGTTATTAATACGAGGGGTTATGACAAGTGGTTTCAAAAAATTGGAAATTAGAAAATGAAAACACGGGGGTTAGAATTTCGGTAGAAACTTCTTTTTATTGAACGGTTTACCTTTCTGCTTATATATATGATAGTGTAGGTTTCGCACTGTTCTTAACAGAGTGAAATCAAAATAAGTACTGAACTGTGTTAGCCACTTCACGAGAGTTCAAGTGTACATCTCACCAAGTATCTCACTACTTGAGTGCTGGAATAAAGCTATAGTCTTAACAGGTAAAGGAATAGAAATGGGAACGCGTATTTAATAGTGCGTAGGTGGGACGATATGGAATCGTTAGTTTCTCGTAAACAATAGTAGTGTAATACTTGGTCAAATGGAAAGGTGAATCTCTCCTGAATCTTTCGCATTGTTAGTGATATACATAAGTGCGTGTAATAAAGACAAAATCAGTGATCATCATGATATTATAGAATATTTAATATATTCAAGTACTACATATAAGGTTATCCATTTGGTGGTTTCAAGACCGCTGGTCTGCCAAGGCTGTCAGCTGTTAAATACCTGTCATCTGAAGTGTTATTTATTTAGTGAAATTTTTTGCCATTTTTGAATATGGGTCGTTTAAAACCCGAAGAATGCATAAAAATAGTTAAAACTTGCTACAAAAGTGGTGATTCAAGCGTGTACTTTCAATCGAACAAAATTATCTTCAGCGATGAAGCTCTTCTCACTCGTTGGTTATGTCAATAAGCAAAATTCTAACTCATGGGGCTCGGATAACCCAGAAGTGGTTGTAGAAAAGCCATTGCATCTAGAAAAAGTGACTGTTTGGCGCACATTGTGGTCTCGGGGTGTTAATGGGGGTGTTTTTCGAAAATGACCTCAAAAGAATCCACTGCTGTAACCAATCCAGAGGCGATCATTTAAATTATATTGTATTTTGTACAAAGTGGCAAGGTCCAAACATTATGAAGAAATTAAAGTTTCATCGAAATCATAGCTTTTTGTGTGTTTTATTTAACTTTACTTTTGAAACTGAAAATGGATAGCTATTTGTAATAAATCTATTAACACTTTATCAAATCAATAACATTTATTCTATGGTAAAGTGGAAGCAAAATAATTTGAATAGACTTAACGTAAACTTAGCGTTCTTTAATAGTCGGCTACTTAAAATGTTGAACATTTGAATTGAATCTTTCAGTAGTCAAACAGTTCAATATCTGACAGCCCTATAACGTAAATACTTCAATATCCGAGTATTTGATTACTCCACTAAATTATTTGCTTTTAATTTTTACGTTTTTTTGCTATTAAGTTTTTGTGCGAATTAAAGCGATATGAATATATGTCAATAATATCCTTTGAATATAGTTTTTACTCTTCCATTTTTTTTTTGTTGTACTCGCTGATGTTGTCATGCACTCTAATTGTTGTTCCTGCTGCAACCGAATAGTTTATTAACATCGTTATTGAAAGAAAAGCCACAGCAGTGCAAAGTAAGTTACTTCATTTTGTTGCAGGCTACGCACAAAGACACACAACGGCACCAACGAAAGAGGCCTATTTAAAAATGTCAACAACAACGTGCAAACGATTTTAACAAACCAGTTAAGTTAACACATACTCCACCAACAATCGGCAATACGCAACAATAACAACATATGTTGTCGTACTAAAGGAACAACTACAACGATGCACGCAACCAATACAATAATAGCAAGGAAGGAATATGAAAACATAAATATATACATATATATGTAAAGGCTCGGATGCAGAGTGGAAATTATGGCAAAACCAAAAATCAGCAACCGTATGTGGTTAAGTAAGCGAAAAAGTACATATGAAAGCAATAACAGCATCAACGATGGCGACATCGGCTATAACAGATGCAAAAGAGCACAGTGGCGAAATATAAAGACATTTGGCTAACACATTCAGCACTTGTTAACGATTAGATTATTTCGCCAGATCGATATAAAAAGGCTCAACTAATTTTTGGCGAGTTTACCAGATCTCTTCTCCACAGCTTCTATTATAGCTTAAACTTGATCCTGCCTGTGTGGTAGCAGTATTTTTTTATTTCTTACCACTGTGCTTTTTGATAAAAAATAATATTATAAAACATTAAACTCAGAGAGAGAAAAAAAAACCAGGAAAATACGACAATGGTCATGTTGTCATATGTTTGTTGCAAACAGAATCAACAAAAATAACGTCATCGATGTAATACAACATCACCATGAAACGCGCAACACGGCAGCAACACTTTTGGGGTTGTCATGAACCGCAAAAGTTGTTGCTTCATCATGTTCATCAGGTCACAGTAGCAATAACAACTACACCTTAGTAAGCACTTGCATAGTCATCATCAATAAAAGCAACATCATTGTCAGCATCGGCATCACACGAAACTAACTGGTACCGCACAATGGGAGAAATTTTAGTTGTACATAATTGACAACGACATAAAGGTCGATCTGACCCATACTGAATTATCCTATGAGTGGACATGAAAAATCACCTTCTCATGTGAAATACCTCAACTTGACATTGCAATGAAATGGAGTTGATTCTTCTCTGGTATAGTTACTACTGCCATTGGCTACGGTTTTAAGAATTGTAGCAAACACAATATGTGGGGTTTAAAGTCTGGAACAAAATGTTCCGATTGGCGATTGGCAAAATTTTAGAAAACGGTTCTGTTCAGCCATAATACAAGAAATTAGACTTCGCTAAATTTACATAAATTTAGTAAGTGAAATTTATAAACTGATAGTTTTGTTAAATTTATTATTTTCTGTGTATCAGCCAGCCAGACAGAAAGAAGGCGTAGTTTAGTTTTTTTATAAAGTCATGAAACAAATTTTACCTTAAGATACCAAGAATTTAAAATGTCTTATTCAGTGCATAGCTCATTTGCTAAGGCAAATAAATATCTTTTCACCTGTAATATATCGAGTTAGATCTTTTTCTCGATGACATATCCACCGAACTGATTTTAATTGGAATGATGCCTTTGTGACCTTTGATGGTTTCTATTCTTATCCATCAATCGTTACCTCATATTTACCTAACAAAAATTAAGGAAAATGTCGAAATCAAGTAAAATTAAGTCAGTTTAAGTTTCACTTATTCGTTTCAACTAAAATTTACTAGCATTGAGTAGATTTGGTACATTTATTTTGAGTATGTTTTCAATCCAAATTTGGTACGAACTTTTTTTGAGTGTACTTACTTGCCCTAATATGTCGCTTATTATTAACGGATGAATGGCAAAAGTGCTGAAAATTTACGAAATTATCCAGTATTCCAAAGGATGACGAGGCTAAGTGCCAGAAATTATCACTTTTCATACATAGTGAATCTAATTAGACTGTTTTTAAGTAAAAGAGAATATATTTAAGATTTGGTTTTATCAAAATATTAGTTATCCTTTTTCATCTTATCCTTTTTTATGTAAAAACTCGATTTAAGCACACTATGCAACATACACTATATAACAATATATTCAGAATTGTCAACCAGATTTGCCTGTGATAATCTGTTAAAGGAACAAAATTCCTTTGCAACCCATTCGGTACATACATTCACTAAGCTCAAAAGTATTTATTTTTGTACTCACTTTTTAATCAGGGCTCTGAACCATGGTTTGGGAAGCTTTTACTGGACATATACGATCAACTACTATGATAAAACTACTGCTGTGCAAAATAATTCGATTTAAAACAATGCTTCAACTTACTACATTGGGATGTATGTAAGTCCCATGGAGATATAAAGCCCAAAGAGAAGCTGATCCAATTTGACTAAAATAATTCATTCCAAGCACTAATACTCAGCTTTAGTTGATTTTTATTTTACGTTTGTGGTTCGTCAATTATCGAGGCGACCCCTTACGTTAGGGAATAACGCATCGCCTTAAAAATAGGTTTAAGAGGAGGAAAGCTTTCTTGTTACTGGTATAGTTGTAGTTATTCATTTTATATAAAAAAATAGTAAGTTGTACAATCAATGTAGTAGCAAAACAATCTATTCTAAGGACGTCCTTTCTTCTTCATGCCATCTAATTGAACAATATTTGACTTTAGTCACTCCCAGCTCAAGCGTTACAAATACAGATTTTTATCCTAAGCCCGTCCCAGGCTTTTCCTACACTGTGTCCATCATCACCATTACCAACGGCATCATAACCACTACAATGATGAAACATTGAGAGGAAAAAAACAATGCACTATCACATACACACAAGAACGCTACGTGAGGAAATGCATTTGGCCAGTTGTACGGTTTCCTGTTTCTTTTTTAATGCTCTCCAGAGTATTGGCATATTCCAGAGCCATCTCTCCTCCACCTCCGCGGCTGCACAAAAAGTTAACAAGAATATGGTGAAAAATGCATTAACACATCATCCTTCGCCAGGACGTCTGCAAGAACAAAGCCGAAATGGCCTTTTGAGAGTGAGCGGGCAGAGCAAGAAACGAAAAATAAAATCAATAACATTCGTGCAACATTAAACGGTTTGTCGTACAGCAGCAATTCAGTGGAATGCAACAAAAGGACAGCAGCTGCCTTGGGTTTTTATTTCATATGCAAATGGATGCTCATGCATGTTTGGCCGAACTTATGGTTATTTCAGGGGTTTTCAGATAAACTTCCTGCGTTCGCAACTTCCGGTAGAAGCAAAGATGAGGGGTGGAAACAACCGAGAACATTTAAAATCGAAACAAACGAGGGTTGTAAAGGCTGCTCGATTAAGGCACATATTAGTTTGATTTGCTAATCGACGTATTTGAATATTATAAATTTCAGTAGCTTTTCGGTGGTGTTTAAAAATTTCATTCTCGTCCTAGTATGAAGCTGATTTGAGAATGCCAATACAGCACACTATTAAGGAATATCACCTAACTGAGCATTTCACGCTATTTAACATATTTTAAAATAATTGCATCATAATACAACGGACACTATTTAAATTCATGAATTTAAACGTGGTCGAACGCCTTCTTGTGATGCACTTCTTTTGGGAGTCTACTTGCAAACTTACGCTTTTGTTATATGAGGTCCCAGGGGACCCAATCAGGAGTTTGTAAGTGAAAATTGTTAAACATAATAATGCATATGAGAGATAATTGCAAAAAAGGTACACTTTTTAACCAAATTAATATATATTTTTATAACTTCGAAGCTAGAATTTGCACACAAGAAACATCTTATCATAAGGTCTAAGTAAAACCCTTAAATACGATTGGTACATGAGGTTTCCCAGATGGAGACCCAAAAATGCCTCCAAGTTCAGGAAATATGACTAAGATAACATAATATTTTTCTTTTTTTTTTTTTTTTGGAATAGACTATTAAAACCTGGTCAAACCGATAAAACTCGAAAACTTCTTGCTTTGTTTCATTTTCTAATGGCTTATGCGATTGTCTTGAAACCATACAACCGAATGGAAAAATATTGTTTTTATATGCTAGAAATTAATTAATTAAAAGGAGAGAATAAAGTTATTCAATAATATATAATGTTTGTTCACTTTTAAAGTAAAAAAAAAAACCCTTAGTAGTGCCGATTCATCGACCATTTAGTGGCCGGTTAAAAACTGCTCCTTGCCATAAAAAGTATACAGATCTTATACTGCAAATTCGTATTTTTCAAGCTTTTTTCAGTAACCAACCCCATAGTTACGGCAGTATTTTTTGAACCGTTCCAGCATTTTTTTGCTATCCCCACATTTAAGTTTTAATTCGTGAATAAATGGCCAAAATATTAGAAAACTTCTGAAAACGGCCGATTTTCCAGAAGCTGAATTTAGTCCTTGCAAGAGCAAATTTCTTTGCTTTAACTGCGACAATTGCAATTTACAACCACTTTGCTCGTTTTTCTATCGCGATTTCGTAGTTTTTTAGAATCTTTCAAAAACCTTGTCCGAATCCGGAATCTATTAGTTACTGCAATATATTACTTTTAATTAATGAGAAAGTGGCAATATTGTTAAAAAAAAAACAATCGTTGCAAATGTTCTTTATCTCAAAGTTGGATTCAATCGTTTTTGGGATAAGTTTTTTCCTATTGGACCGGTTGCGTCTATATTGCCACCTACGGTCGATAATGTAAGGATTTTGTATGAAATTCTACCGCCGGATAATTGATGGTATCAGAAACGTTATTTTATCATACCGGCTTAGTCCGTTTTTCGGTGAAAATGGGTAATGGGCTTTTTAGTTTCTTAAAAACTATATAAATATATGTATTTCTTTCCAATATCTACACAAGAAAAATTTAAAAAATTCTAACAGTGTCCCATTTCTAATTAGGTCCGATTGGTCGGATTTTGATCAACTTGCCTAAGAACATCTTGCATTAAATTGCAGCATCTTGGATCAAACGTCGCGATCACTATTATACTTTCAACAGACAAGCAGACGAACAGGTCGACGGACATGCTTAGATCATCAAAGATTTTTACGACGATCATAGATATGTTACATTACGTTCGATTAATAAATTGCTCACAAGTTTTGAATAATCAAAACCATAACAATCGATTAATGAATTAATTGATTAATCGGAATCTTGTTGATCGGCACAAATGATTAATCAATTAATCGCACATTCCTAAATAAAATCATTAAAATAACGATGTTGTATTCAGTAACTTCGACCATAATACGATAATTTGTTCAGTTTTTCTTTTTGAGCTATTTTCGAAATAAGTATAGAAGATACAAGGAAGCAGGGTTCGATTCCAAACATAATGTTTAGGGCAAAAACTTGATATGCTTAGTGCGTAAAGTTTGATCAACATCAAGTCATCCAATAGAATGTTATCCTGTAAGTTAATTTTGAGACTGAGAAAATCCTTTATAGTGGAGATATAAGAAAATATGAAACGATTCCATTCCTATTTTATATGTAAGCGATGGTCATGAATGTTTCAGTTCACAAACTTGATGGTAAGGTTTGATGGAAATCGGACAACAGAATGTTATAGCGTTATGCTGGAAATGTAAGAAAACATGATGCAATTTCATCCATATTTCATATGCAAGCAAATATTGTGAGAGTTTAAATCCACACAAAGCTTGCTCGGAAGCACACTATTTAGTGTAGTATTATAGCATGATGAAAATTGGAAGTCCATACAAACTGTGTATGGGAGGACTACCAACTAGAAAACAGAATCGCATCGTTTATTGATGATTTATGAAATATTTTGCTTCTGAATTTTGTCGCTTTTGATTTAAACGCCTTCAAAATCATTGCCAAAATGTTACTTTTACACGCATAATTTTTTAGGATACGTGTTTTATTCAAAAATGTTTTTTTCGGTTTGCGTAGACTTCAAAGAGATCTTAAATATCATTTTTTAATTTTTCTTTATTTCCCTTACCTCTTTTGTCATTATAACTCCAATAAAATTGATTTAACTTCCTCATAATTTATCCCAGCCTCATTTCCCAGACATCATTTCGAACTTTTCGTTTACTATTACTACTTTTCAATTCAGTATAATCTTATACAAGAATTCAAACTTCTCCAAATTCAAATGCCTCCTTTTGGATTGAATTGCATCTTTACTGACTTCGTCTTCATACTTCCCTCCTATAGGAGTGCACCGCAAATGTCCTTGTCCCATGCCTTTAGTGCAACTACAGTGCGTTCATTCGTTCATTTTCTTTGATTTTTCGGTCACTCTTCGTGGCAAAATAAAAATGCAACCAAAGGACACCGCCAACCAAAAAGAGGCCGATAGCAATGACGTAGACTCTGCCGCTCATACTGGGCCTTTGCCTTAATGCAATGATGAGATTGCGGAGGATGATGGCAATGCCGGCGTCAGTAATGGTGATGATGATGATGATGACGATGACAAGCTGTTGTTATCCTCCATGTAAATGTGGCCAGTTTTCGATGGTCATCTTAATATGCACTTGTCGTCATCGCCGTTTATTGTGCACTTATTTTGTTTCGATTCAGATTTTCCTCCATTTTTTTACCAGTCGTTCTTGTTTTTATTTCATTGCGTATCATACAAAGAACTTGAGCGTTTTTAAATTGCTTGTCATCATCGGGCGGGTACGCGGTTCTTTCTCCGGTGCATTGTTTTGGTGTATTCAGGATTTTTTTCTTCGTTGTTTTTCGGGTGCTGTGTATTTGGCCAGGAGTGGTGTGACTTCGCTGTGTATTTTAAGAGATTGTTTTTTGAGGACATTTTTTCGGTTTTTCTTCACCATTAATATCCGTGGCGAACATGGGGCTTGTTTGTCACTTTGGTTCATGTGGTTTTTGGGGCATACAATGATGCAGCATCACGCAGGGTACTCAGCTTGGATAATGTATGAAAATTGGGGTACGCGTCGTGCAGCAATTTGGACATGAACATTTTGTGGCCACAATTGTAATGCGATAAACAATCGTGAGCTGAGAAAAAGTGAATAAATGTAGGGGGAAAGTACAAAGGCCAACCATTTAGTACTAAATGCACTAACGAATTATGACATGGTCAAGCTTCTGTACGGTGGGGGGGAATTTATGATGTGATAGATATTTTGGAATAAAGATTTTAGACACAATGAAAGTAAGGTCCAAGGCACAATATTTGCAAACAGTTTCAGCTGAGTGTTTGCGTAGCAGTATATCAGTACGAACAGTTGGTTTATATTCAAAACCCCAAGTTTACGTCTAGTTGTTCCTGTGGTAAGGAGAGAAATCTTAACGGTTAGTAGGAATTTTTGCAGTAGTTCTTTTCAGTGAGATTAAAGGTTTGGCGAAAAAATTATTATAATTATTAAAATGATTCAACTTCCGCCGAACCAATGAATATGGTGAATGTTATAACGAATACTATAGATTAGAAAAAATAAAAACTATATATAGTTTTCTCTTCATTCCATTAGAAGCCGTTTCATGCAGTGAATTCAGAAGGATATTCAATATAAGACCTGAACGATTTTGGAACATTTCTATTCAGTGGCAGTATCCAGCAAACCACAGAATAATGATTAGAGTCTTAAAAATTATTATCATTATGTAATGGCGATGATATCGAATATGAAGACGATTATGCGATTATTCAAATGTTATTTGCTGTGGTTTATTAACCAGGATTGCAAGTCGAGACGTCTTGCTTTAAATATTTTTCGATACGTCTCTAAAATTTAAGCAATCATATAACTGAGTCCAAAAATAAATAAAAAATAGAAGTGGACAGGTGCCAAAAGTCTGGCCAGATTGAAACTTATATACCCAGCGCCAGGAATTGCTGACCGCAGTGTCAGGTTGAAAAAGATTACTCGCCTCATACATTTTTTCATAAAATATGTGCTGGAATAAAACTTTAAAATTTCTTAGTAACCACGACTAAAATTAAAGCGGTGCCATCAAAAAATGCCTCGTTCCCATATACTCGTACATCAACCTTGCTTTTAATAATTGAGCGAAGTTTAAGACAATGTGCAGATGTGGATTTGTGCTTATATGATGTGCCGTTTTTCACACGCGGCAGTTGTGTCATTTGTGGTGATACAAAATACATCGCCATGTTTTATTTTTCTAAAGGATAATCATTTTTTTAATAATAATATAATAATAATAATAATGATAATATGAGAAGTAAAGAAGAAGCGGGTTCCTTTCCGTATCAGTTAGCAACCATTATATATTATTTAATGACTAAATGTTGCAATTGTTAAAAGAAATTTGGGAAACCCTAGTCAGTATTCGAAAAATGGTTTCAACAGTACTCATAAGCCAAGTTTTTCCTAAATTCACCAATTTCGTTGACTTGTGATACCTGTTGTCTACAGTGTAGCAGCACCAAGTCCTACATGATACCTCTGCCTGACCAGTAAAAACGATTATTTTTATTATTTTTCGAGAACCCCGGCAAAGAATAGATTGGCCCCTTAGGAAGTATATGAGTTTCTTCCCAGTACCTGGACTCTACCGCCAAATATTGATTTGCTTTTTGACAACAATAGCAACTATTTAGTGGTAAATACTTTCTAGATGCAAATTTAGATATGTAAGATTAGCTGTATCACAAAAAAAATAATTCAAATAAAACAACGAAGGCATGTTATTTCCAATACATGAATATGCTTATGAATAACTTAACACACAAACCAAAAATTTTAATTGCTTTAATCATCTGCGCTTCTTATCTAAATCATCACAATAAGCTTTGACGGTGTCGCACTTTTGAGGTGGAACGAATTAATTCAATTTGAATAACATAACCATTGACAGCGTGGGTGTCGGTTTATGCCTCAAGATTCATACGACGTTGATACAATCTTTAACGCAGTTGCATCCGTACGGAGAATTTTTCTCCCAAAAATTGTTGGAACTAAATCATGCACTTTTGTCGTAACATAAGATTCTGTTCTTTATAGCAAACCTGAAGTACCCAGTGCCGGTAGAACTAGTGTTGGCTTTAGTTTTTCTTTGGCAGAACGATTTGTCATTAATTCGCTTGTTAAACCCATAATATCATCATCATCATAAAAATTTGGCTTTTCTTTGATGAAGATTTCGATTCGATTGGTACTGGTATAATAAACCGCATACGCTTCGAAAGAATGTCAATGTGACTTACTGGATATGCCTTCATTTAACTGTTTGCTACTAAACTTCTCCTCAAATGCAAGCCTTTATAGTTGTTTCATTTTTCACGAAATCTAAAGCTGCACAAATAAAATTCAATTAATATTGGTCACTTTTAAACACAGAATATAACACGCTCAGGTTTCAATCATTGCATACGTTTAGCCATACAATGTTTAAGAGTCGGCGCAAACTCATTATTAGGCTATGCCACCACTGCGTTCCATTATTTCTCGTTTATGGGCACACTCTATAAATTTATGACCTGATTTTCGCTATTTTTCTTAAGGAATAAGGGTCCTTTACCATTACCTTTACCTTTTGGATGAATGCTCATCCTTTACATCTACCCCTATGTCTTCCTATATCTTCGTTCTACCAATGCCGATCTTTCCATAACCGTTTCTTTCATTTGAAAATAAGGCCAGCCTTTTTTTTAATTTTTGTCGTTCTCTGACAACACGTGTGACAATTGTCTGTAGAGTTCCGAAGCAATGCGAAAGTACTTATGGTAGCAAAGCTTGTTTGAAAAATCGTTTTTTTTTTTCAATACTTGTCATAGAGTGCGCAATGCATTGCCTCGGAAACATCACGATTTTGTAATTAAGAGACTCTGTTGGAGTAGGCTGTTTGTCTTTCGTCGGATTGTGTACACAAATCGGGATTATGAAAAACTCTTCGCCTTAATATCAATTGTGACTGTTCCATCATCAAGGCCATCAACTTTTTGATGTGTTTTAGGTAAAAACATCAAAAAGTTGACTCTAAGTAACAGATATCACCCCCCTTTCTTAATATGCACCAGTGTTAGGATGCCTTTTATGTCAACGAAATGGTGACTGCAGCTACCGCCAGACAGATATCTGATGACTTTACTTGGAAATTCTTCATAGAAATGATTGAAAACTTTTACGTTCTCTAGCTACCGTATACACCACATCAAGTTGAATATGATCCTTAATGTCAAATGGAGTTGCTTATACATCTTGGCATAAAAAAAATACAAAAATAATAGAAATTGTAAGTGATCGGAATAACGGATACATTGTGTGTCCTTTGTATTCAATAGCCAGTGAATTAAAGTCCCCTCCATAACAAAATTTTATCACAGAACGAAATTGTAAATGTATGTGGCTTAAAACTTGTCATGAGCGCTGAAAAGCTGGTATAGTAAAATAATCAGATTTGTAAGACATCATGAACTTGATGAGGACTTCCTACGCCATTTTTTCAAATACTCGGCCGTAAATATTTTGATGATATAAATCTAGTTGGTGTGAATAAAATTGGATCATTAACGAATAAAGTTTTCCGCACGAATATCTCTTTACTTTATACAGATAACACTAATTCTAATTAATTCAATATTTCCAATTTATAAACATGCATGGCTGTGTTTGCGTAAACAATTGCGTA
>JAHXMU010027690.1:0-13062 GCA_019455685.1 Philornis downsi | reverse complement strand
TCAAACACGCATTCATTGACGCAGGTCCTATGTTAATTGGGCCGTTAACAGAATAGTATCAGCAAAAAAGCGGTAGGTGTCTAACTAAAATCTTGGATAAAACCGAACAAAGAAGATAAGAATACGAGTACAATGCGAGTTCTAGTAATTGACCAATTAATCGAATTTGAGTCTTTAGTCACAACCAACTCAACATATGTAATATTATAGTTTTATGATACGAGCTTGAGCTCAAAATATGCGAAATTTGTCAATCATTATATGGTAGCTGTTTAAAAATTCTTTGCTAAAATAAATATTTTCAAGATATTCTGGCAAAAATCTTCTTGTTATAAATTTATCATCAAGGCGAAGTACAAAACAGCTTCTTGATTGATAAATTACCTAACGTTGGAAACAGGATTTTTCAAGTAGTGAAAAAACCATGATATTAAAGTATAACACTTGTTTCTACATCCGGATGTTTTCTAATCTTTAAAATTATTAATCAAAAGTTAAATTATGAATAATAGATCGCGTTCCTTGTCGGCAACCACTTTTCGCTTGCCACAGTTTTCAGCTCTCCGCAAATTCCTTTGGACTAAGACATTCTCTACATTGTAGTACTGCAGTAATAATAAAATGCTCATAAATTTTAATGTCAACAATTCATTATTTTCAAATTTCATTAGGGCTGCAAAAGAAAAGAAAAAATAACATCACCGGCATCAACAGAGAGGCGCCACCTTTTCTTGTCATTCAAAAGGGAAAAAATTATCACGTATTTTATTCAATTTCGTTGCTCTTGTCAAACGATAAGAAAAAGAAGAAGAACTACATGGAAGCAGAAAATCCTATTAAAACTAATGATGATATTTAAAAGAGCTAATATTCTTATTATTTTTCATTACACCGTAACGAGAATGTGCTGTGAAGAGGAGGAGGAAAATAACCATGGAGCCGCATTAGAAGTGGAAGACATAAAATCGATTTAATTTCCTGCTTTATAAGCGGTCTAATAACACGAACACCAGCAGCAACTGGGCTAATATAATTTTTGTTGCCATCGTTTTTGTTGGTGAGCCCACACAAATGATGACGTTGTTAAAATACGAGCGTGGAATGACAAAAAGAAAAAAATAATTTCCTTCAACTGGTAACGCATCCTCGTTGTTAGTCTAAGGATATAAAAATTTATATTTCTTTGCCGGCTTTTTTCAAAACCATTTCTTATTTGATTCATTTTCTTTGGGGGATTTACACTTGCGTTGAAGTGTCCATAAATCATTAGGCAGTTGTAACATAATGTATCTTCATGTATACGCATATTTACATAAACACCCATTTACGACCAGACATAATTTATGTACTGCAAAATGTTTCTTTTTTTTTATTAAATCTTTGTGCGGATAAGGGTTTTTATAACGATATGCGAGACTACCAGGTCACTTTTTTCAACACACGTAGTGAAAGCAATTTGTTTAAGAGACTTTGCGAGAAAGCATTACTGACATAAACCTAACTTGAAATTTAGTTACCGTTTCGCATATTGCGGTTGTTCAATTTGATGTGGTTGAGAAATTATTACCTGTTAGCCTTTACATTATTTTGATTTAGCAGTTCATGCATTTCACAGGGTAAATTCGTTATGTGCAGATAATTGTTATAGAAATTTAACCGCCCGACAATACAAGAGCAGTTCAATAAGTTTTTATGAAAATACAATGAGCGTTACGTTCCTTTTTGTCCTTATAAAAGGTGTCCCAACAAGAACACAAGATTTAAATTTCAAGTAAAACACAGATATTTAAAAAAAAATCGTGGAACTTTATTATATCGTAAAGTAGACAGAATGAGGTTATGTGTGGAACAACACATCGGGCAGATGGCCGCCGCGGCTTTGCTGGCACACACGCGATCTTTAAATGAAATTTTCAATGGCCGTTTTGCATAAATGCTGCGGTATTTCATTAATGCAGCGTCCAATTTCCTCTTTTAAGACTTGAGTCGTCGTCGGCTTATTCGCGTAAACCATCGACTTAAAAAAACCACAAAGAAAAAAGTCTAATGGTGTTAAATGGCACGATCTAGGCGGCCAATTCTGGTATCCAAAACGCGAAATAACACGACCGGGAAATGACTGATGCAGCAATTGAATTATTTCTCTGGCTGTATAACATGTGGCGCCGTCTTGTTGAAATAACATGCCCTCCACATTCATTTCTTCAATTCTAGGCACGAAAAAACTGGTTATCATTTCACGATACCGAACACCATTGACTGTTTGCGCTTGACATGCCTCATTTTCATGAAAAAAAAGGTCCAATGATTCCTCCAGCCCAAAATCCACACCACACAGTGACACGTTGAGGATGCATTTACTTCTCGTGAATCACTCGAGGATTTTCCTCACTCCAAATGCGACAATTCTGCCTATTGACGAAGCCATCAAGATGGAAATGGGCCTCATCAGTGAAGATGATTTTATCGGCAAAATCAGTATTTTCATGTTGTCTCTCCAATGCCCAATTAACGAACTCCCTTTGCTGTCCATGGTCAGCTGGCTTCAGCTCCTGAGTCAATTGAATTTTGTATGCATGAAGATGCAAACCTTTCGTCAAAATTCGCTGCATAGTGGATTTGGAGACATTAATTTGCTGAGCTCGGTGTCGAATTGAGGTGGATGGAGTTTGAGCGACATCATCACGTACAGCTGCGACATTTTCGGACGATCGACTTGGTGGAACCACAAACAAGGTCATGGCGTCTGTTTTTTGGGATGCGCATGAGATTGTTTTTATTAATTATCTTCAGGAAGCAAACACCATCAACGGCAAATATTATGCTAATTTATGGCAGCGTGTAGGCGATGAAATTATGGCAAAAGGTCGTATTTGACGAATAAGAAAGTGTAGTTTCATCAAAACAATACTCCAGTTTACACATCCAGTCAGTCCAGTCATCCAGTGAAGTGGTGGACCCATGTTTCATGCATGATTATAAATCAACGACAAAGTTTTTCTTTATTTCGGTGAAACATTGTCAAACAGCCTACTGAAACATCCCCACAACTCGGTTTTTGCTCTGTTGAAAGCAAGCGCGGCATCCATCTAGCGTACAGCTTTCTTGTCTTCAAATCTTCACCAAACAGCACTTGGGGAAATGCCTATCATTTCAGCTAGCTCATGCACCTTCAGTCAATCATCGATGATCATCTAATACCATTTTGTGGATTTTTTTAACCTTATCTGTCGTGGACAGCTCGACTGGACGACTACTACCGTGTTCATCTGGACAGCTTGTAAGTCCTCATTTAAACTCTGCTACCCAATGTTTTACAGTCGTAAACAAAGGAGCAGACTTGCCCAGAGTAGAATCTAGCTCAGCTCAAATCGAATGGAAATATTGGATTACATAACGGTGACCCATTTTTTCTTGTTTACAAATTCACTGAGATTGTTTATTTTTGATGGCTCATATGAAAATACTAAACAGCGTGGCGCCTTAGAATCTCAAACATATGTTTTATAACGTTGCCACTTTTCACTAAAGAAATTTTTTTTTTCGAATTACTGGCACCATCTATACGTCAGGTCGGCTAGTTTTGCGAAAGCCCTCGTACATTAGAACAATAATAATATTAAAAACCTTCAAAAATAGTCTCACTAAGACGATTACAATGGAGTAACTTTTAACTAAATCTAATCGAATTATAAAAATGTAAATCATTCTAACTGCTAACGCAAATCAAATACAAATATTTAAACAGTTACACGTTATTTTTTTTTGCTGCCAACATTTGCAGCTTTTTTCAAATGAACTCCTTATTACACTTGCAATTCATTTTCTTTCCTCTTTTTGCTTGTTTTAATTTTATCCCACGAATATTAGATAGACAATTGAACAGGGGAGAATAAGAGAGAAAAAAAACATAAAATTCAAAAGAAATCGCAAAATCCCTTTGTAATTGAGTCACGTAAATTAGGATGTGAACACAGACGCAGATATCTCATATACGTAAAACAAAAGAAAAAAAATCCTAAGTGGAGAAAAAATCAGCCACACAGTGTTGCCACAATGTAATGGTGGGCAAAGCGTATAATGTTGGCTTATTTTTATACATTAAGACAGTTTATAATAATCTGTCCTAACGACCCAATTCTAAGAAATTTATGTGTGTTTCCAGGAATCATTTGGCTTATATTCATTTTAAATTTATTGATATTATTTCCATTTTTATTATTATTTTTTATTCATCTGAATCCTAATAGTTAAAATACGTAAAAAATAAAAGTAAAATAAAAAATATATAAAAATCAACAATTATCATGGTCGATAGAGTTTGATATTAAATGACTTACAAATGATGAAATTGAATATTTCTCTTTAGGATCACAAAAGCATTGTCTAGAAACAAATTCTGAATTTTTACCTTTTATAATATTCGTTAATTTTTGGTAAAAGAACTCTGTGAGATGCTTTTTAGGAGAAGTCAAAACCTTTTGAATTTGAATTATATTAACATTTTTCTACCGTTGTTTCAAAGAACTTCCTTTATAAACGTATGAAAAAATGTATTTGTAAAAAAAATGTACTAATATTTAATAACTTCTGCTTTTACTTTTATTATTTTAACATCCATTTTTTAATACAACATTTTCTTCTACTTAACACTTTTCTTTTATCATTGTTCTGGCAACCCTGTATGGACAATCTCTCTGCCGCAGGCTTAAGTACGTGGCTTATTAAAACCGTGGCTTATTATTTACATTTTTATTATTATCATTTACATTATTCTTATATACCACCAGGGCCGACTACTTCGTACGCGTGATTCCATATTTTAAGTAAAAATTAAATCAAAAGACTTCAATAATTTGCCTTTTTATCCCACATCTAATTGAGCTCTTAATAGTTCATATTTTGACAATATGGTCTATATAGTCAATATGGTTTGGAAGACGGCAATGTTTTTGTTTTTTCTCGACTAGAGTTTTCCCTGAGAATGGCATTCATTAATAAAGTGTGAACAGGTGGCAAGGGGAATATTTGTTCAGTTTCAGCCTTCAGATCTAATCTGGTTTAATATTTAAACCGTTTGTTTGAATTCGAAAGTTTACATTTTCATTTTATTCCATATTAGAACGCATATTTCTAATTTCGCTTCTGTTTTTGTTGTTCCTTCTTTGCTTTTATCTTAAAATAACAAATTTCAAAATACTTCCTACCATGGTTTCAGTGTAAGTCATAGTTTTTGGAATCCTTTATTCCTCGCGTTAGAATTTCTCTTCATATATTGGTGAAGAAATCTACACTAACAACTTCATGACTTTAAATTTGTTCCAATCTAGTGTAACAATTTTGTGGCAACTATTTGGTCTCCTTAAAGTAGGAATCCCAAAAATGCATGATTTTAGATTATGTCACTCTTTCACCCTTAGTAATTGGATTGTTCGGAAACTTCGTTCGGTTGATTCGTTGGTTCACCGTACGTCACTTTTCATGACGTAAAGTTCCTTCAAACACTATCATAACTTCCTCCCACCCATTCTCTAAACTTTTAATCATTGTTTACTTGTTCTTGTTCGTGTTCTCATTTTAAAAAGTTAAAAATGAGCAAAATAGAGCATTTTAAGCATATTTTGCTGTATTATTTCCGAAAAGAAAACACGGCTGCTGAAGCCAGCCGAAAAGTAGCGTCTGTTTATGAACGTCTGTTTATGAATTTGAAGGTGCAATGTGGGCATCAATTACCAATAAATAATTCTAGCTCTATCCATTTTAACTGGGCGGTGGCATTAGAAGCACCGTGTAATTGCTCTGTAAGTTGAAAACCGACACCAATTCTAGATGTGATCGTTTGAGCTAGGTGATGCTACCAGATTTCCCCTTCCGTGATTATAATCTTAGTCATTAAGTCTGACTTATGTCTAGTCAGTCAGTCACTTAGTCGGCAACGCTACAGTTTTATGTACACAGATTTATATTTTTCATTAGAAAAAAAAGATGCTATTGAAATTATACAGAGTATAATAAATCAGTGCAATAAACAATTTATGATGGAACAAGAGATTAGCAATAGATTACCCTCATAAGACACAAGAGGTGACCCAAAATAAACTGGTGCCAGAAGAACATGGCATCAGAAAGATCTATAAATTCCTACTCCAAACCTTATTATTATGAATACTAAAATTAGCTTTATTACAGAGTTTTGAAAATAAGAAAAGTTCCACAAAACTAAGAGAATTATTTTATTAGAAACAACACCGGATAATACAGAAGCAAAAAGAATTTTAACAAAAATGTTAGGCAGCAGCCAAAAATAAATAAATCGAATGAAAATAATCGATTAGATGGAGGAGAGAAATTACACTCAAAGACACACTCTGGCTATAATAAGTATATCTCACGAAATTAGACCCAAAATGTAGACAACGATCGTAGTAGTTTTCTTCGCATCGTATTTATTTCCCAATGTAAGAAATAAAAATATATGGAATTTTGTTTCGGTAGTTTTATGTAAATTTCTAATGTTTTCTGTATTTTTGTTTTTTTTTTTTTGTTAAGAGATCTCTGAAGATAACTAAAGACCCTTGCCGAAATTTTGAAACTAATCGACTTTTAATCTGAAATCTAATAGCGAAAAAATAATTCATAAACAAATGTATGACTTCTTACAACAAAATAATCTTCTCACAAAAAAACAATCGGGTTTTCGACCGAAACGTAGTTGCATTACAGCCATTCTCGATGTATCCGAGGAAATACGCAAAAATGTTGATGTTGGAAATATATCATTTCTTGTCCTTTTAGATCATTTTAAAGCATTTGATTGTGTTAATCATAGTATTCTTTGCAAAAAATTAGAAACAATGTTCAATTTCTCACCTTCATCCCCAAGCTTAATTTCTTCCTACTTAACCGATCGGTGTCAGTCTGTTTGCACACATAATAAAACATCGCAGAAACTACCAGGGATCTATACTTGGTCCACTGTTGTTTACAATGTGCATAAATGACCTTCCGAATTACTTAAATTACTGTGATTTACATTTATATGCTGATGATGTACAAATTTATATAGGTTGTTGCTTAGAACAAATATCCAGTTGTATAGGTAAACTTAACTTACACTATGTTCATAATTGTTAATTACATGGTCAGACCACATAATCTCTGCAACTGGAAAAACTTATGGTATGTTGAGGACTCTTTGGAACACACATTATTTTACACCCATACATATACGTCTTCTCCTGGCTAAAACTTATATTATGCCCACTTTGTTATATGGGTGTGAAATAATTTTTTTTCTTTTTTTTTTTTTTTTTTTTAAATTTATTATATCATACAAATTCATACAAATTACGCCTCAGCGCCACATGACATTATAGAGGCTAGTTGGCAAAATAGTTACATCAAAATTGTTTGTATAATAACAATATGTAGTTTAATACAAGAATATAAACACATTTATGAAAAATGTAATTTCTTGGCATATACTTCAATATTAACTCAAAATTCATACCAGAAGCTCTTCCATATATTGCAATAAATACCCTTTCAATGAAGATTTAAATAACGAAAGTGTTTCTAGTGATTTTAGCTGTTGTGGTAAAATATTGTACTGACTACTACCAGAATGTTCTATACGCTATTTTGTTGTTTCAGATCGACACATAGCTACTCTCAAATTGTCATTATTTCTCGTATTGAAAATATACTGATTTCTGGAAAAATTTATCGTGTGATGGCCAATACTATGCAAGCATTTGAAAACATATATTAGCAATTTTAATTTATAACAACCATATACTGGCAAAACTGTTGGAAAAACATCTCTATACAGAGAAAGCGTACAATATGAAATTGGCAAGTTCGCTACAGCTTTTAGTGCTTTATTCTGTTGTCGTTGGAGTGATTTTAATTCAGAACTCTTTTTATAACCATACATAATGGCTAAATAGTTATAATGACTTTGAACTAAAGCTTGAAATATTAGAAACTTAGTATTTTGATCAAATTTATTTCTAAATTTATACAATAAACCTATGGCAGGTGATACTGTAGACTTTAGATACTCAATATGCAGTGTCCAAGAAAGATTACTTTGAAAATATAATCCCAAATATTTAACTGAATTAACTTCTGGAATTTTTTCCCCATCTACGTATATACTAAAGCTGTCGTTGAACCGACAATGTGGCCTAAATCTTATCAATTTCGTTTTTTTTGGATTAAGGGAAAGTTTATTAATACGCAAATACTCTATTAATAGACTTGCTCCCCGTTCTATGTAAGGCTTCACAGCCGTTTCATATTTATATGGATAAAAAATAGCAATATCATCAGCATACACAAACATTTTACCTGATAAGTCAATATTTTGCAAGTCATTTATATACAAAGGAAATAACAAGGGACCCAATACACTTCCCTGGGGGACTCCATGCTCTACTGGTTTTAAAGTACTTTTACTATTATCAATTTGTACAAATTGTAACCGCTTCGTCAAATAGCTTTTTAAGAGAAAAAGTTCTTTGTCACGCACACCATAAAATCTGAGTTTCTGAAGTAAGATGTCATGATCAATTAGATCAAACGCTTTTGACAAATCATAAAAAACTCCAACTACACCCCTATACCCGTCATCCAACGACTTACATATGAAATTTTGCACATTAACTGTTGCCTCCTCTGTTCCACAACCTTTTCTAAAACCATATTGAAAATCATTTAACAAATTTTTATCTTGGAAATATGTAAAGAGCTGTGTATGCAAAATATGTTCAAAAACATTGTCTATAATTGGCAATATTGATATTGGACGAAATTTATCAACGGAGGTAGATATTTTCTCCTTAGGTATTGGTACAATTTTATGGATTTTTAATATTTCGGGATATACTGAAGTATAAATTACATCATTAAAGATGTTAACCAAACTAGTATTTGCTAGTAGTGATTCTGCAAGCCTCAGAAAGTTAAATTTAGCGTATAATGCTGTGGTAAGATATATGTACGGTTTGAAAAAACACGACCACATATCGTTTTATGCAAAACAATTGTATGGAGTTACTTTCCAAAATTTATTGGTGATACGTGTTCTAATTCTTCTTCTCAAGATTATATACACCCATGAACCTCCTTATCTATATAATAAAATAAAGTTTATACGTACAAATAGATCAAATGATTTAATACCGGAAAAACGCAGAAGTTTGATGTCTGAATGACAGTTTTATATAAATAGTATATATCTTTTGAATTTACTACCTGCACGCATACAGTTCATAAGCAATGCAGGGCATTTAAAAATAGCTATTTTTGACCATTTCAATTAATAACATACATAGAATAATTTATTTTTGTTTATATAAAAAATCAGATAAAAAATATTGTTATCTTATATTACATACCAAATGAAAAACCTGTACTGTAATTAAAAGATATTAAGCCTTGTTGTGCAAGTAATGTCAAATAGATAAATAAATAAATAAATAAAATATAGCCAAATTTGTTCACAAAAAAAAAAAAATCAACAATTATTATGGTCGATAGAATTTGATATTAAATGATTTAAAAATGTTAAAATTGAATATTTCTCCGTAGGACCGCAAAAGCCTTGTTCAAAAACAAATTCCAAATTTGTACTTTTTATAATATTAGTTGGTTTTTTTTAAAACAGCTCTGTGAGATGCTTTTTAAGAGAAGTTAAAACCTGTCGAATTTTATTTTTATGAAATTTTTCTGCCGTTGTTCCAAAGGACATTGTATGTATTTGTGTATTTAAATGTATTTGTAAAAAAATTATACTAATATTTAATAACTTTTGCTTTTACTTTTATTATTTTAGCATCTGTTTTTTAATACAACATTTTCTTCTACTTAACACTTTTCCTTTATCGTTGTTCTGGCAACACTGCATGGACAATCCCTCTGCCGCACGCTTAAGTACGTGGCTTATTAAAACCACCTAAAGACAACAAAATGTGAGGGAAATTGTAGCAAATCGAAAAGCGAATTAATGATAAAAATCACATTGTAAGGCATTTCCTGGCTTTTTTCTTGTAGATTACACTGTTCCCAGGAGCATATTTTAAAATAGTATTTGCTGGAGTTTTTCGCACTATATTGGATTAAAGCGTTAGTAAATGGTGAGATATCGAACAATCTATTGCTTGTTATGGTAAAAAAAAAAACAGTTAGGTAAGCGCGCATATGACCAGTACTAGAAATTTGGTCAGGTGAATTGCCATTCATATATCTTTACTCAATGCCTAATTGTGGTGCTGCAAAAATGTGCGGGCAGATCAGGAAGGACGTGGTAAATTGATAGGTTCTTATCAAAATTGATCTGAATTAGCGCAGCATAAAGCATACAGAATTATAGGTTTCCGATATCTTCAGCTTAGAAATGATAATGGTGAGGCATTGACTTTTGTAAAATTGGGCAACAGACCGCGGGACTAAGCTTGTTAAGCGCCTGATGCCTACTTAATTATATTAAATTATACTGTAATTAAAGGCAAATGTGAACTTACGAATATGTTAAACAGTTTTTAGTGATGTAACGAAAATGCTTGCTAATCCCTTCGATATTTCCGATTTTTAGCAAGGATCATAAAGTAGTCAAATTACAACATTTAAAGTTGCTACAGTCTACGAATTAGTGATTGAGGGGAGAAAAGGTAAGAAGGAGTGGGGCTATGCAGTTTAATTTCTTTTTCAGAATAAGGATTTTAGGACACATTATGTGTGTCAAACTTTAACGAATTTTGTGCTAAGAATATGTGAATTAAACCGGTTATTAGGCTTAGCTGTTTGATCTCAAATTAGCTGAAATTTAACTGAATATTATTCTCATAATATTCTCAAATTTAACTGAATATTATAAATTAATATAATGGGCAAAAGTTCAGTTCACTGACATCAACGAGCTGCAGGGAACAAATTGAATCTCGGTTAATTTGTATTCGATATAAACCACGTAAACCGTTTTACTGGTGTTTTTCGATCTTGAAAAATATTGAACTGTCGTCCATGGTCTTGACGACGTTTGGTTCCAATATTTGCCGCACAGCACTATTTGTAAGCAGGTGGTGTTTTTTGATCTTGAAAAATATTGGACTGTCGTCCATGGTCTTGACGACGTTTGGTTCCACTATTTGTAAGCAGTTACTTAAATTAACGTAACGATACTTTAATATGGCAAAATATGATTTTTGTATTTATTGTAGTTAGGAAGTTTTATGTTTAAAAATCTAAGACACTTAACTCGAATTGTAAAGTCCCTATTAATTTCAAATCGAATCCTTATTAATATTGCCATATTGTAGCAAATGTATTGAAAAGAAATTCATTATTTTTGCATGACCGATAAAATTTTGTTTAGATTTGTTACAACAAAAACTAGAACAGTTGGTTATCACAATTTTCTCTTGAGGCGAATTCTTCGTTTGCAAAATCATTCGCCATTGATACGAACAGATTGTAATCAAATGGTGCCAGATCCGGACTATAAGGCGGATACGTAAGGACGTTCCCACTAAACTCCCGAATCTTCTGGCGATTTAGTATCGAAGTGTGCGGCCTGGCGTTGTCCTGATGAAACGCAACTCTTATTTACTTTATTATTATTTATTATTTACTTAGGTCCGATTTAAGAGTTTGACCTTTTGGAAGCATTTTGTATTAGCTGATTCTCCGTCAATCCAACCAAATGCAATGCAACACCTTCCTGATCGTCAATCATGGCTTAGCCAACCTTTTGTCATTTCACTGTGAATTTTCGTTTTCGCCTGAAGTTGTCATAAAAGACCCACTTTTAATCACCAGTTACCATTCGCTTCAGAAATGAATCAATTTTGTTGGTATTTAGTAACGATTCGCAGATGGAAATTCGATCTATGAGGTTTTTTTTTTTTTTTGCATTAACTAATGTATGACCCATAAATCGAGCTTCATGTTGTAGCCAGCCGTATTCAATTGGTTTCGAAAAGTTTATTGTGTAATATTTATCTCCCAAACAATCGAAACAGTGCTTACATAGCGACCGGATTTAATGATTTTTATTATTTTATCGAGATTTTCGACAATTAGCTTTTAATGGCGTAGTGCATGTTTGACAACCTTATTACCGGATTGGAATCGACAAAACCAAACCATATTTGGGAGTTACAGTATCAAGACCATAATTACTATTCACTTTTACAACCACCTGGGTTGTGTAAAATATGATTTATTTAACATTTTGCCTGAGTCGAACAATCACAAAATCTCTTATATATAAGACGAGCTAGAGATAATTCCTTAAATCCTTATGTTATTTTAATTAAATAAAGTATAAAATAAATGAAAAAAAAATTCATAATATCAGTGGCATTATCAAAGCCATCGTGCTTTAATGCCATGACACAAGTAGGCAACAACATTAATTAAAAATTTCCGCTCGATTTTCGCACAATTTCATGCTGAAGGAGGAAATAACACTTTGTACTTTTATCCGCTGTTACTTTACATGCTCAACTGCGGCTTACTGCTGCTCCAAATTGCAGTTCGTAGTTTCTTAATAATTTCCTTATGTACTTTTATGAGACAGATAGAATGCCCCGAAAGTATGTGAACGCATACAAGCGCTAGTATTCAAGGAAACCCTCAAGAATAGCTGACAATGTTATTATCGCTTTTATTAATAATTGTCAGCTACCACTTTTGTACTTAAGCAAAGCATCCTTGCTTGCAATTGGGATGATGGTGGAAAGAAATGCTTGTACTTTTGGCAAGGTATCTATGGCAAGGTGTGAGTGATTGCAGTTTTCCTGCATTCCGTTAATACTTTGTACCCCTCAAAAGAAAGAAAAAAAAGAGCATCATAATTTTCCTCTCAAACAAACTAAAGCACACAAGGGGAGCAAACTCATAGCATCAGCAACGACTTAAAAGAACTTTATATTTACAAACTAGTAAAGTTATATTTCAGTGAAGGAATAAATATAAATGTTAATAACATAGAGTTGTTTGTATTAAACAGCCAATTAGTGTGAGCAACCCTGTACCCTTTGTTTACAATCACGTGAG
>JAHXMU010027682.1:0-11428 GCA_019455685.1 Philornis downsi | reverse complement strand
TTTCTTCTATTCTTCTATTTTCTTTATTAAAAAAATTATGTGAAATAAATATCTCAAAACAGACTTCTTTGGTAATTACTTGCACATGTACGAAATATATGCACATTAAGGGAAGCATTGTATAAGGTTATCTATTCAGTGGTTTCTAAACCGCCGGTCTGGCAAGACTGTATTGAGTTGTTCGGAAAGTTCGTATGGTTAATTCGTTAGTTCACCATACGTCACTTCTCATGACTTAGTGTCCCTTCAAACACTCCCTCCTTCTCTAAACTCCTCCCACCCCTTCTCTAAACTGCTTACTATTGTTTACTTGTGTTCTCGTTCTGGTCGCGAGTGGTTATAGAGTTTTAAGTAAAAGTTTTAAAAAGTGACAAAAATGAACGAAAAAGAGCATTTTAGGCATACTATGCTGTATTATTTCTGAAAAGGAAAAACGGCTGCTCAAGCCGGCCGAAAAATATAGTCTGTTTATGAAGAAAACGGACCAAATGCAATAAATTGCCAGAAATGGTTTAAAAGATTTTCTATGGGCGACTTCCCCGTAACGGACGCTCCCAGATCAGGACGACCAAATGAAATTGAAGACGTGAGAATGAAAAGTGGATATGAACCAAAAAGGTAATTTTACAGGAGAACAAAAAAACAGTTTGTATCTAATTGAGTTAGATTTTTTTGCTAACAATGATTTTAGAACGTTTATACACATATATGTATGATAACGAACCAGTACATATATATTGATTTTAAAAAATTAATTACTATGTTATGGCTTTTTTAAGATTCGGATATGTCCTGTTTTCATACTCATTTTTAGATTTTTTTAATAGCAGCGGGATACAAAGGGTATATTAAGAAGAAATATACATTAAAACGTTTAATTTTGAGACTTTTACATTTTTTTGACATTTTCTGACATTTTTTGAGAATTTGACAATATTTTATTGTATTTTATAACTTTTAACTTTATTCTGAATCAGATTCGTCGTCATCAATCATGCTTTCTTCTGGAGCTTTACCTTCTGTGGTGCCGAGTTAAGAATGCTTCAGGGATATACACTTCCAACTCTTTCATATTTTTTAGCTTTAATGGATTGATTGGTATTGGTATATCATAAAGCTTTTTCGCATTCCACAAAAAAAAGCAATAATACGATTCGGAGATGTACAATTTTCATACCTAACGATGCGTTAAGTAACAAAGAATAGTAAACTTCATAAAACTCATTTTAGCCCAAAATGGTTCATATCCACTTTTCATTCTCGTGTCTTCAATTATTTCCGAGGTGGTGAGAGACTTAATTATTGTTAATCCCCGTAAAACGGTTAGGAAAATTGCTGAAATACCGCCTCGACACGATAGTGATTTTCTTTTGACGTCATATTCTTTTGGTGGTGTGAATATATATGATTTTGTGCCACATAATCGTTATATGCGGAAAGATTGATTTTCTTCTTTCAGTCGAAGAAAACGGCGGCTGAACCTCATCGTTTACGAAGATATCGCTTTAAGTGAAACAATGTGTCGAGATTGGTTCCGTCGCTTTAAAGACGTTGATTTTGATGTTGACGAGCGTTCGCGTGAAGGAATACGAAACATCTTCGAAGACAGTGAATTGACGGCATTGACGGCCTCTTGAAACTAAAAACAAAATAATTTTTTTCAAACTACTGGCATCATCTATACGTCAGGTTGACTCAGGTTTGGTACCGCCCTCATATTATAAATTGATAAAAATAAAAATAAATAAAAAATAATTAAAAAATAATTTGTATATAAACCACCAAGTTTATACTTACTTTTACATTTAATGAATTAATTTTGAATTTAATAAAAATATGAAATTTAAATACTATAAAAGATAACGCTCTTATTTAAGTTATCTACAACCCATGTAAGTAATTATCCATAAATATCCCAATGATGATTGTGCATAATTTACTGTAAGCTGAAGAAAATATGAAAAAACGGAAAATGGAAAATCCTATCTTACTAGCAAAGTTGCTGATTCAAAATCAGCCACTTTTGCAGCACAACTCGCAGGGTGAGCATCTCAATCTAAAAAATAAACATATTGAATAACCTCTAATTCATATGCATTTTTCTATCTCTCCCTCTTTTTATATATTTTATATATATTAAATCTTAAATTTAATTGTATAATTTCTCAACTCTGAGAAATTATGCAATTATTCTAAACCCGCCAATTCTTTAGCCCAGAACTTACTGCCCGGCACGTAAGAATTGGCTCTCAATTAATCAACTCCAAACCAGCCCCATATACAGTCCACTATATCTCTACTAAATTGTATCACAACAACACCGCCAGAGCTTAAACCTGGATTAATCTCTCATCATAACCAGTACAATTTGCATGAAGTAAAGTTAAAGAAAACCATTCAAAGTTATTAATTTTCTCAAAACTAAACCTAGAGGTAATGCAATTCCAATGGCTGCGAGATACAACTAAAATGACGCAACATGGCTAATATTTAGCAGCAGTCTATTTAAAAAGGATAGTATTTTGATATAATGACCTACTAAGCCTTCGAAACGTAAGCGTCACTACGTAATACTGATAATACTTCAGTTACCACCTCATTACGCATGCATTTCCTTCCATCTTACATCAATTAAACTTTTTATTTGCTTTGAAAGTTGTGTTGACAGAAATTCAACTTTAATGGAATACCACAATATTAGAGGAAATTATTGTAGCTTTTTTAGCGAAAACAATTAATGAGCAATATAGCCGATCACATTTTTATTGACTTCTCGCTTTGCCTTTTCCATTTGTTAAGCTGTCGGTCTAGTTTTTCTCCCATTTAATTTTGAACAAAAAATACCGCAATTTCTTGGCCGCAGTATTGTTATGAGTTAACAGTCTATATATAATGCGTAGTTTTTCGGTCCACTCAACTCGCCGGCTGAATGAAACGGGTGCCAAACTGGAAATCGTGTTCAAAGTTCCTTAATTTCTTACTACCACCATATACATGATCAAGGTCAATATCATTGCAGGCAAAAAAGAAAAAAAAATCGCGTTAAATCATTTACATTTTTTGCGACCCCCAAGACGACAACGAGTAGTGACAGCGAGTAATGGAGTGTGCGCGAGTACTTCACAGGCCCATGCGTAAAAGTTACTCAACTTGAAGTAATAACAAAAACTTGTACTCGTACCCAGTTGGTAGGCGCGAGTAGTAGTTGACGTCACGTCAATCTGTGGTGTAGAATGCGGTTGAAAATGCGGAAATCTGGTGTAATTACGCATAGTGTGAATGAATTTGAATTTTTGAAACATTAGATCATTATTAAGATATTGATAGAAAAGCCAAAGGAAAATACTTGTATTTGCTCGTATAAACCTTTGGTAGCTATACTGGAGACGTCTTATTTGCAATCCACAAACATTTGCTAATGTCATGACGAAAACAATGAATGCGAAATTTGAAATTCATTAAAAATGTATAAAAGCTTTTGTAATGTTCATACAATTGCAATAAATTGTTATAATTTTTGCAAAGGCGATAAACGACAAGGCAATACAAATGGTAACACCGCATAATTTTGTTTGTGGAAATACGAGTATGTGGAAAATCAAGGGGTAATAGGTTTGTGTTCGGCAACTAAAATATACAGACTTTTAACATGGCGATAAAGCGCTGAAAAGGACTATTTGATTACGGTGAGCTTTCGGTCATAGAATAATGATTGATACAATGTTGATTTTTCGCGATGAGACTCCATGTAAAAAACAATGGTTGTGAGATTTAAACTAAATTTTCCTACCATAGGAAATCTTAATGATATAGGTATTGATAGACTTAAGAGCTTCCTGAAGCGATCAGGTTCAACGGGGGAAACTAGGGCCATATCTCTAGTTTTCTTGGTATCACAATGGATTATATAGTCTAAGTGAGTCTGTCTATTCAGACTATCACACTGACCTCATCTAATCTAACATTGCACATATTCTCAAATAAATATTTTGTCCTCGTATCGCAATTGATAGGCGTGGATTTCCCTGTCGCTCATTTTAAATTCCCGACTATGGCTTATCAAAATGCAATGTCAAATACCAGAAAACACTCTCGCTCTTATGTCCCTTAACAAAAAAAAAAGTAGAGATAGATCCATGTCAAGAATGATATAAAGAGATTGCGCATTGCGCAGGTCCGTTATTCTTGAGAAATGTAAACAAAGAAGGGAATGACGTCACTCGGCCAGACAGAACGTTAAACAACAGTGAATTTAAGTAAAAAAGTGATAATAATTTGAATTAATTGTTTACCTTGTTTGTTTTTAGTAAGTAAATTAATACTAAATCGTATTTTGTTGAATAAATACTTGAATAAATAAATGAATAAAATTATAAAATGAATAAAAAGCTTCTTCGTGTCTTTTACACAAAGCATATTGTTTAAATAATATAGATTTATTTCAGAAAAATGTATATCAGCATAATTTGTCTCTATAATCTTACATTCATATACCTACATATTCTACACCAAAAGCACACAAAGCCGAGTGACGTCATCTGCGCAGAACTAAATATTTTTGTTTCTCATTTGCGTTACCTTATATTCTTATGCCATGTTTGAATTGTCTCAGATTGTGTTGATTGTACTGAGTTTGCAGGTTCAATACCAACCAACATTTCAAAAATTGTCATTTCAATAGCATTGACTAAACACTACAAACAATAAAAATAAAAAAACAAATTATTGTTCTTATTTGAATTTAACATGATTTGGCTTCTGGGTAAACATTTCATTCATGTTACGTACGATATTGGCATTGTACCTGTCAATACAGTTAATTGTTGACATTTACTTGAAGTATTTTTACCCTTCATTGGATCTGTGCAAAGATTTATGTTCATGTGTTTTCTTTTAAATTTTGTAAAACTGACATGAACGCATATTTTACCTTGATGGATAAAGTTTCTTTATACTTATGACGGATTTTGTTTTGTATCCATTGAATCTCGTGGCAATGAGTAAGATCATATGAACAAACTGAATGTGTTGCAAAAACAATGTTAAATTCAAGTTCAAATCATAAACTAAGCTTGAAGAAAAATATAAACTCTTGACTAATTTACTTATTTGCACTGGACAAGCACTAAATAGTACAGCTTTCACCTATAGTGAACAGCTTTCTATATCAATGGCCAACTCAACTAAGTAATTCATGTGTCCAGCCACTAAAATACTCGTATTAAGTGTATCCGTAAGAAATCAATTGTTTTTCCATGAATTACAATGATTCGATTTAGGTCAAATTTCCACCGCTTTATTCGATAACTTGTTGCCATTTTGAAAGTAATTCCATTATGCCTCTCCAAAGAAACCCTCATTCCTATTGGCAAAAAAACTGGGGCAGACGATTTTCAAATACTTCTCTTGAGGCGCAGCAAAATCATTCGCCATGTACCGGATCAAAAGTCCTGGACTATAAGGTGAATACATAAGACCCTCCCAAATAAGCTGTCCGAGATTATGGTGAATCACTATCAATGTGTTTGGCCCAGGGTCCTCTCCTATTGGCCAAATCTGTCCGCTTCTGCGCAATCCAATCTTTGAAAACACAGATCCGAATTAAGAGAACGGTTATAGGAAAACATCTCATAATAGATACGAGGGCGGTCCAAAACTAGTCGCCCTGCCAGTAGTTTGAAAAAAAAAATATTTTGGTAAAAAATGGCAACCTTATAAAATATATGTTTTAAGTTTCCCGGCGCCACGTTGTTTCGTATTTTTATTTGAACCATCAAAAGTAAACAATCTCACTGAATTTGTAAACATGGAAAAAGTTGCTCACCGTTACGTAACTCAATATTTCCATTTGAAAGGTCCCACTCCAACAAATATTAAAACCGATCTAGATTCCACTTTAGGGGAGTGGAATTGTAACAGTTCCTCTTCTTACAATTGTAAAATATTGGGTAGGAGAGTTTATACGAGGCAATACGAGCTGCCAAGACCAACACCGTAGTGGTCCACCAATTGAGGTGCCCAAGCCAGACACGGTTAAGAAAATCCACTAAATATTATTGGATGGTCTTCGCCTGAAGCAGCGTGAGCTAGCTGAAATGATAGGGTTTTCAAAAAGTAACATACATCACATATTGACCAAAGACTTGAAGATGAGAAAGCAATGGGCAAAATGGATGCCGCGTTTGCTTTCAATAGAGAAAAAACAGTGTCATTAAGATGCTTCAATAGAGAGCTTGACGATGTTTCACCCCAAAAAAAACCAAATTTGTGCATCTGTTTATAACCATGAATAAAACATGGGTCCACCACTTCACACCTGAGAGAAAGGAACAATCAAAGTAGTGAGTGGAACGAAAGAGTCGTGTCTAAAGAAGGTGAAGACGGTTTAATTTGCAGGCAAGGTCTGTTTTTTTGGAATGCGCATGTGATTATTATTATTGATTATCTTCAGAAATTAAAAACTATCAACGATTAATATTATGCTAATTTATTGCGGCATTTAGGTGATGAAATAATGGGCAAAAACTCGCATTTGGCGAAAAAGAAAGTTTTGTTTCATCAAGATAATGCTCCAGTTCACACATCCACTATTGCGATGGCCAAAATTAATGAATTAAAGTTCGAATTGCTTCATCACGCACATTATTTGCCAGATTTAGCACCCTCGGATTATTTTCTATTTCCAAGCTTGAAAAAATGGCTCGATGGTAAAAAATTTGCCTGCAATGAAGGGGTGGAGTCTGCGGTTGATGGCTTATTTAAGGAGTTTAACAGTTCTTACCATAAACTGGGTATAGAAGCTATTGAATATCGCTGGAAAAATTGCATTGAGCTAAAAGGAGATTAAGTTAAAAAATAAAGAAAATGTTTCCCAACTTTTTTGAGTCTTATTTGTTAGGTCGGCTAGTTTTAAGACCGCCTTCATACCTTCTATGTCCAAATACTGCCAATACATATCGTTAAATCAAGATTTTTATAACTTTTGTTTCCTTTTATTTTCTTCCATATATTTTCAATGCCAGTACATAACTGACAGCGTATGGCAAATCCAACCAATGTATGATTTCATCACTCGCAGTAACACATTAGATGCCCCACCTTGTGAAGCTTCACCTTAGGATGGAAGTCCTGTCACCATAATACCCTCGACCAATCAAATTTTCTCCAAGGTATGTTATCCCACCATCTTAATAAATATGTTCGATACACTTCCCTGAAAATTCAATGAAAATACCTTCTCTATATAATGGTGGATTATCTTAAGGTATTTCCGAAAACATTTTAACTCCTTGAGGCTACCAAAAATAATTAAAAAACTTGACATTTTGTTACGTAATTTACAAAATTCATTAGGTTAATAAAAAAACAAAATAGTTATCATTCATTAATTTCAACACAGGGCACCATTCAATTGGATTTAATTATATTAGCCATGACAATGTCGGCTAATGCTATTATCTCATTGGCATCTTAATCAATATAAAATGTCTCCAGCCAATTCAAGCTAATCTTAACTTAAGAACCCGTTTGTGTGGTTTTCGCATTCGCAATCAGTTCCCATTGTTTCACATGTGATTGTTAGAAGTAATGCGAGTAATATTTATGCTATTTACGGACTTTACCATTCACAGACGTTGACTGGGCATAATTTTTGGCTTAACCACAGTAGTTATTTCATTTCATTTATGATTCTGGGGTCAAATGTTGAGTCATTGTTGGAAAACGGAACCAATTTGCCAACAGGTTAAACCCAAAAAGGTGTGTTAAAGTGGTTCCGCGAGTGTGCGTTCTCTATTATATGCTGAGTTATCGCATTTTACGCTTTGAAATATATGAAATATTAATTAGATTGACACTCAATACAAACGTTACACAATGATTGAATTTGGAAGAAATATTCCAAAACGTATATCTGCAGTTCAGAATAATTTTCCTTAAATGAAAGGAGTAGTAAAAGTAAACCATTATTTTTATATGAAATTAAAATCTTTATTTAGCACAGTTAGAATAATCCGATATAGGTGGAATAAATACCGCTTTGTTCGATAATTTGTTGCCATTTTGATGGTAATACCATTATCCCTCTTTTGATTTCCACAAGTTTCTCTTAAAGCGGATTTTTTACCAGCAAACTAAATTCTCTCCTTTTGGCCGCTTTTGCGCGATTGCTTCCTTAATGCTGTTCTATTGTTGACAATACAAGTCCGAATTAAAAATTTGGACGTAGTGGAGCAGTTCATAGAAGATGATTCCTTGCCAATCCTGCCAAACACACAGCAAAACCTTGCTGACTGTCATTCCTGTCTTGGCCGCCATTGGCGACAACTCACTCTGATTCGATCACGATCATTTTCACTTGACGTTGTCATAAGTGATGCGCTTCATAAATGGATCAATTTTGTTGCCATTCAGCTGCGATTCGTAGATGGAAATCTAGTTCATGAGACTTTTTGTGGCGCTCATACACAAAGCTTATTTTTGTAGTTTTATGTATGTGATTCCAAGACGATTTTATTTGGAATCTTTAGCTCCTAATCAGGGCTTACCTGACAATCGAACTGACTATTCCCATTATTTTATTCCAGAGCGTTATACATCTTTGATATCAAAATTACCGAAACGGAATCGACAGAGCCAAAATAGCGCATGATTGGCTGTCCCAGCCTCGGGACTATAAACCCTACCTATTCATATTTTCAGCCGGCTGACATGTGATTTCGCCTTTTTCTAAGAAAAACTGCAAAATATAACGTATTTCCTCTTTGCTAGTGTACACCTTTGGTACGCACTCAAACAATCACAAAACTGTCTGGATGGTTTTTTAAATACAAAATTTTATCCTTTCTAACGCCATCCACATACACCTTACTAAAGCCATCTGCTGAAAAAATCAATAGATTTCTTTTTACTATACCTTATAATATATCAATACACAAAGTGCACTCATTCTGTATACAAATTAAGAGTAGATATGTTATTATTTTTGATTTTTTCTAATTTGTTAATATAATTCCTCAATTCAATAGTAATGTCTCTCAACCATGACATTTTCTGCAACTTTTGGCAATTTTACAACACCTCAGGCTGTAGAAACTAACGCTTAAAAAATTCTACTAGATTTCTACAGCAATTACATAACTAGATTTAAAGCAATGATCAGCATTGTTCGTAACGATTTCAAATCAAACCACTAGAATCAATCACGAAATTATCGCACCAAAATTACTTTCAACCACAAACAAATTCTTAAGAATTTTTCATAACTCAAGACTGGCTTATTAGCACCTCTCATTTGTATTAATTTCATGTTAAATTCCTAATAAAAAGCAATAAAATCAAACACGAAAAGCGTACCAACAGAATAGCATGTAAATAAAAGACTTAAGCAACAAACTTGGCTCAAGTTTTAACCAAGCATTTCCTCTCTGCCTTTTCCACAACCAAGTGGAAAATCAAATCATATTCAAAATGCTGATGTAATGATTAAATTAAATTAAACCAATGCATATAATCTCATTTAAAAAAAAAATACATTCTATAAATGAAAAAAAATGGAAAAAAATATTAAACAAAAAATTATAATAACAACTTGTAATTTCATTAAAACCTTAGGTCATATTTTGATTCCTTAACTCCTCAAGAGGAGACTGATTTTTTTTTTCCTTCTAATTCTGTACAACATTTTGTTCAGGTTTAAGCTTAACCACAAGCACCTCTAACCAAATAACAACAAATTATTACAGAGATTTATATCATTTCATTGATGTCTAGTACACTGCTCGTTTTTTTTTTTTTTTTTTTTTTTTTTTTGGTGTGGCCGCCCGCCCCGATATTGCGGCTGGAGTGGTAACAACAATTACGACATGTTCGTTCCACTGCAAAAACTTGTCTAAGAGAATTGTTAGCTTTTGTGTTTCTCTACTTTATATTATTTAGTTCATTGTAACTGGGTAACTAACTCGGCTGTAAAGAGTTCGTAACTGCATTGAAAAGTTTATAAATATTTTTCCACCGGTTTCCAACGACTGCATTTATTGAATGCACTGGTAAAAGTAGTTACTAATATATGTAAAAATAAAATAAAAAAAAACAAAAAAAATTGGAAATCAATTCAAACATGCACCCACATATATAGACCACCACCATTCTTTTTCTTAAGATTCATGTGAAGGTTAGATTTGGCGTGACGGAATTTCCATTGAAGCATTTTAAAACTTTTGATTGTCGTGTTAACACGATTAAAAGCAAATTTTGCTAAATCATAATATTTTTTTCAACATGATGACACATCTCAGGATATACGCGCATGGTTAAGAGGTGCGCTTTGTTTGGTAATTTTTAATTTGCGATCGCCACAAAATAATTATCTAGCACAGTATGCTGACAAAATTTCAGCAATGTGTACTTAAGATGTTGATAAAAGGGTGTTTGTGTCGCTGATTTCAATTTTGTTACCAGAAATAAGAGATTCAGAATAAAAGATAATTCATGACGCACAATTGTGAAAAAAAGAAAACAAAAATCAATTATTGGAAAAATCGAAATTCCTTTTAGGTTAATTCTAATGTTATACAGCTAAATACTTGGTAGAAGCGGAGATGGATGCATATACAGGGTGGCGCAATAGAACGTGCATATTGCATCATCTTTTTTTACGGGGTAGAAAGGGCGGGGGCGCCTACATCGTTGGGTTGGCGGGTTCATGGAGTTTTAGTCGCTATGAATCACTTCGACGGGAAGCGTCGCGCATTTTGCTTGCGCGCATTTTACGAGAACTCTCATTCATATATTGCTACTAGGCGACTATATTGTGCTGAATATGGACTACGGCGAGTTAGTGAAGCTCCGACTGCTAATTTAATTAAAATATGGGTAAAGCGTTTTGAAGAGACCAGTTCAACATTTAAACCACAAGCAAATGGTCGCCCAAGAACATCTAGGACCGAAGACAATGTTGAGAGAGTTATGCCGACTCGCAAGAGATCGTCTGTCTTATAATTGTCGCGACGAAGTTTGCAACGAATTTTAACATTGGATCTTAAACTGCATCCATATAAGCTGCAATGAACACAAGAATTGAAAGAGTCTGACTTCATAGCAAGGCTCGTATTTGCTAATGAAATGCTTAATCGACTTTCCAATTTTGACAATATCCTTTTCTCTGACGAGGCTCATTTCCTTATGAATGGGTTCGTAAACCGTCAAAATTGTCATTACTGGAACAGTGAAAATCCCAAAATCAAACACCAGAAACCATTGCATAGTCCTAAAGTGACAGTATGGGCAGCAATCTCTGACAGATTAATAATTGGCCCTTTTTTCTTCGAAAATGCACGGGGCCAAAACGTCACGGTTAATACGGAACGCTATGTTGAGATGTTGGACGGATTTTTGGCTCCAGAAATTGAAAGTTCAAGAATAGTGAATT
>JAHXMU010027676.1:0-12490 GCA_019455685.1 Philornis downsi | reverse complement strand
ACAAATTTAGTTTTTTTTATAAGAAACCGCGACACGGTTACGAAATTCGCGTGGTAATTAACATACAACCCGTATTAGTTAACACTATATTTCACATAAAAGTCGATAAGATTAAAAATTGCCTTTGTTAATTGTGTACCCTTATTTAAAATGTACGCAATTCAACTCAACTAATTTATATCTCATCTTCTTTTACCCGATATAATCTTTTTGTTGGGTTAAATTGTTTTCTATGTCACAGGGTAAAATCCCGCTGCTATTTCCCATAATATACTCGAAATAAATAAATAAATAAAAATAAATTTCTACATGAAACTTTGCTATTAATATTGAAAGAAATTTATAATTTAATTCCACAAACCGGAGGAAGATGGGGTTAAAGAAAATCAACACCAAACAAAGGCCGCTAATTCGAAACAAAGATCGCTTTTACAAAGCACGACCACATGTGAGAATGTTCACATACATTCACCATATAACTACATAGGTTTACAAGCACATGTGTTATTATGAACTATGAATGCGTCTCTCTATATGCCAAATAATAGAGACGACGACCGTAAGTCCTTTTGAAACGTTAAGCCCCCGCAGAGTTGAGCCATTGTATTGTATTTCTCATCATTCTCCAATTTCCAGTGCGAGTCCTCTGATGAACATCATAACAACGTGGGAGTTGCATATTCATGTGGAGAGCAAAGCGACCAACTCACAGGACATCTCCTCGCCTCGGTTGTTTTGTATTTTGTGCGAATGTATGTTTATGAGTATGAGTGATTAAATATATCCTGGGCACTTTATTGATGTCAATCTATGGCATACACGAATGCGTGCACAAACATATAAACCTCGTGCACAGCCTTGAATTTCTCTACCTCCCACACTTCCTAGTCTTGCTGACTGGATTTTTGTAGCAGTTCGTGCAATTTAGTTTGATAGCGCAGGATACGAAAATAAATACAAATAAAATGAAACGAAACGAAACAAAATAAAAACAAACCAAGAGAATGAGTGAGCAACAGATGAAGTGTTGGCTTTAACGTTATTGCCTGCTGTTATTGTATGAAGACATATAGTTGGGCTTAGAGATTAGGATGGCTCGTTCTTAACATTATGTCTGCAATCAAAATCTAATATCCGGCACACACACACACATTTCCCATGACCGTTTTGCATAAATATGGCTGAATTTCTTACGAGGGCGGTCCCGAAACCTAGAGGTATGGATGGTGCCAGTAGTTTGAAACAGATTATTTTGGTGAAAAGTGGCAACCTTATAAAACATATGTTTTAAATTTCAAGGCGCCACGTTGTTTAGTATTTTTATTTGAGCCATCAAAAGTAAACGATCTCAGTGAATTAGTAAACATGGACAAAATTGTTCACCACTACGTAATTCAATATTTCCATTTGATAGGTCTCAGTCGCACCTATATTAAAGCCGAGCTAGATTCTTCTCTGGGGGAGTGTCATTTACGACTGTAAGATGCTGGCTAGCACAGTTTAAACGAGTCGACCAATTGAGGTGTCTACGCTAGACACGATTAAGAAAATCCACAAAATGGTATTGGATGATCATCGGCTGAAGGGGCATGAGTGCTGTACATCGTATATTGACCGAAGATTTGAAGACGAGAAAGCTGTGCGCAAGATGGGTGCCGCGCTTGCTTTCAATAGAGAATAGCGTCGTGAAGATGTTTCAGTAGAGTGTTTGACGATGTTTCCTCGCTATAAAGCTGAATGTTTGCGCCGATTTATAACCATGTATGAGGCATGGGCTTACCACTTCACACCTGAGATAAAAAAGAACAGTCGAAGTAGTGGACTGTGATAGGAGAACATGGGCCCAAAGAAGGTCATATGTGTCCAAAGAAGGCGATGAAGGTTTCATTTGCAGGCAAGGTGATGATGTCTGTTTTGTTTTGGGTGTGCATGGGATTATTTCTATTAATTATCTTCAATTAATAATTATTTATGGTAATTTATTGGAGTATTAAGATGATAAAATTATGGAAAAGGATCACATTTGGCAAAAAGAAAGTGTTGTTTCATAAAGACAATGCTCCAGTTCACACATCCATTATTTCCATGGCTAAAATTAATGAATCAAAGTTCGAATTGCTTCATCACACACCTTATCCGCCAGATTTCCCTCGGGTTATTTTCTATTTCCAAACTTAAAAAAAACGAATTCGGTGGTAAAAGATTGGCCAACAATGAAGAGGTGGAGTCTGCGGTTGAGGGCTATTTTAAGGAGCTTGACAGTTCGTGCTATAAACGTGAGTGTAGATAAATTGAATATCGCTGCAAAAAGTGTATTAAGCTAAAGGAAGATTATGTTGAAAAATAAAGTTTGCCCAACTTTTCTGTATCTTTGTTAGGTTGGACAGTTTTGGGACCGCCATCGTATAAGTTGGTGGGCAGGTAAGCACATACAGAAAAATGTTAATGGAATAATGATATTAAATGGTTACGCTGAATTTTTCTAAAAATAAAATAAATATTCCCTATAACGCCAAAATCCTGTGCGAGATAATTTACTTATACAATGTCAGCAAAACATAAAACGGGTAAGAAAAAAAAATGAAAAAAAAAAAAAACAAAACACTAAATTAAATTTATTACTTCTGGAAGCCATTCCCGATATGACACCAAGAAGTAATTAGAGCTTCACTCCAATCAGATGGGCAACACAGAACATTATATAGAATAGATGAATAAGTATTAAAGTAACAAATAAATTTCCTTGTACAAAATTCTCTGGTTTTACGAAAAATTGTTCTTTTTCCTGCCCATTTATTTTTCTGTTTCTTTGATCAGAATTGGACCGTGTCGTTATATTTTTCAGCGATGAGCACCAATTTGAAAATAGAATTTTTCATTATCATCATTATGCTTACAAGTTTTTAATGCTGTAGATATTTTCTTTTTCTATATTCACAAATTCACAAAAATTTTCATTTTCTCCATTTTTTTATTATACCGTTTCAATAATCAAGAAAGTATGTTTTTTGTTTACTGACAGTTTTCAGAAATATTTTCACCGGAAAATTCCATTCTACAAAAATAAGATAAATTCTTAAAATTCTGTTCAACACAAATTTTACTAAACAATCTTTGAAAGCCTCAAATCCGGTATCATTGCTCGACTCAAAGGACTACGGTTAAAATCATGAAAATTGGCGTCTGTATTCCCAGTAAAGAGCAAACATGCGGTAAAATGGAGTTTTGTGAAATTCGGGCTTTTTGGGATAAAAACAGCGTTTAAAAGAGTGCTACAGACCCATAGAGTAGCAGAGCTGGTAAGATAGGCCTCACCTCTGTCAATGGGGATTATGTTCTATATTAGCATAATTAATATGGTATCTCTGGGCTGCGAAGAAAGGGTTGACAACATGCGGTAGTACCAAAATTGTCAGTCTTTTTTTCGTAAATAGTCCAAGTTTTACTTGGCTATTCCAGGTGGGCGTTGGCAATCACATTGTAATATGCCCAGTATGCCGCACACCGTGGGTAAGGCCTTCACGGCGAGACTCACGTAAAACCCTCGTGGAATTCTAAGGATGAAAAGGGGGTAAAAAGGGAAATTGGTGTCCCTATTTCAAATTTATAAAATCCGGATAACTAAATGATACCTCTGTCTAGATTAAACGGGTAAGCTTATAACCGTTTTTCACAGCAAACCATAATTGGGAGTGTCCATCCGACGCATGGGGCGCGTGTATTTTTATGGGATAAAAATGGTAGGCATGGAAAAGAATGGTATCATTAGGTAACACAAAGGATCGAGACTACAAAATAGACGCGCCTAGAAAATATATTACGCAATTTTTAGCTTTAGGTATCAATAAAATTGAAAATGGGACACAAGTAGAATAATTGCTCAAAACAATTGGTTGAAGCTAAAATCATGAAGCTGCGTCAGTATACTATTGAATACCCTACTTTTACAGTATAGTTGCGCTCGAAAAGGACATTTTTTAAAATTCGTAACTTTAAGGAGAAGAAAAAAAAGAAAGGGGCGAAATTGGTTCTATCGCAATAAACAAAAGAGTAAATCCTGAACCACCAAATTAGATGTATAAATTCCTACGCTTGTAGGTATGCTAGGAAAAAAAACGGAGTTGTAAAAATTCGTGGCTTTGGGGACAAAACAAAAAAAAAAGTACAAAATTTATGTAAACACTATTGTTGTGGGGCAGGCGTAAAATCCTAATTTAAGGAGATCAAACAGTTGTCACAAAATTGCTACATAGTCAAAGTTATGAAATTGGGAGTGTAGATTTATCTATCAAATGCGGGCGCTGGAGAAGAATATTCGAAAATTCTTACTTTTAGGTATAAAACGAAAAACTAAGGGATCAAAAAATGGCTGAAACTGAAAGTACCAGTGCGTTCCTCTTAGGTCGTTGTAGCACAATGTCACGAGGTATTCTGCAATTCATTTTTTTAAGATATAAAGAAGGAAAAAAGGGGCCACCATGGCATAGCCCATTGCCGTCAAATATAAGAAGCCGTGAAATTAGAAGTATGCATTCTATCGTGGAACATAACGAAAATACAAACTTATGAATTCAAATAGGTACTAAATGAGACAGAAATTGAACCAGATCAAATCTGAAGGCTGAAGCTGAAAAGACCACAGGAATTTTACAAAAATCGAGTTCTCAGGCAACACCAAGGACAGAAACGGGCAAATACAATTTTTATGTGCTTTCGTTTAGACTAAAGAGCTACTTTGACAATGAAGTGTGGTGTGTTGTCCGAAATTAGAATTGTTAGAGGCTTAACCAGATGTGATCAAAAAAAAAAAAAGAAAAAGAAAATAATAAATAAATAAATATACCAAACAAAATACCAACAAAAAATGGCAGTGCTAAATACATTGCAAATAAATGTAGTTTCTGAATTAGTTATTGCTTAAAATGTAGTATCTCTCGTACAAAATAGCAGGGATTAGCTAGTGTATAGTGTATTTGTATTTAAAAAGGTAATCTAGATTAATATTAGCTTTAAATCAGAGTTATTTAGTGTTTATTCTTTTTTTCAAATGAACATTTATTTGGGCGCTCTGACTTTAGAATGATCTTTACATAAGAATCCAACCATATCTGCAGAAGATCGTGAAGCGATGGTTAGTACACGCGACTATCGTTTGCATGATCGCGAGTTCGACCCCACATACAGCCACCTTTCATTATTTGTATGGCGATCAAATCAATATACCAAACCAACACTTCGAGCAATCTACAAGTCCGATAAATAAATATAAACTCAAATTGTGACTTGCGGAATCTTCATTAAACTGTAGGATGTCGCGTTGAGTGAGTCTGAAAATAGAATGTGTGCCAGCTCACTGAATCTAAAAAGCTCTCCCAATTTTTTGATGCGAGGGCACTTGGTTTTGCATTTTCAGAAGGAATAAGTAAAATTCACTGTCCACAGCATATCTTTCTGCAAATTAATAAAAAAAAATTAAATTAAATCTAGACACATCTGAAAATTTACGAACTAGAACAGCATCCTTCAATAATATGTGCAAAGTTCCGAAAGTACAAACATATGCAAGTTTCTGGGTGTTTGTAAACAGATTCTAATAAAGAAATTTTAAATTTTGCTTAATATTTTATAAAATTCAATAGAAAACATATCCAATAGTTTCCAATTATCCAATTAGTAGTTTATAAAAATATTTGGAATCTAACTTGTCACCCATATCATATACATATTACCGTATTGACATTTATTAAGTGTTAATTATCGTTTTGTTACGTTCTTATTATATTTAACAAATCAAATTAATGTGCACAATTTCTATTTTTCATTACAGGTAAGTGAATCGTTTAAACATTATGGTGGACAAAATATATTCTATACACAGTAAGTTAAGGATAAATTTTATCAAAATATTTCCGAGTCATTTTACGCCGTCAGTCAGCCTAACCATCTTATATAATAAGCTGATAAAAAAATTTGATTATTGTTGAAACTTTTTTGACGCAAGATTTCTTCGATCGATGAAAAAACGTAATAAATTTGAAAGTACTTCATTTCAACTCTTTGATTACTTCGATATATTTTTTATAAGGTGCATTACAAAGAAATAGAATGCTCCGATTTGGGTCTGATAACCTGTTGTCAATTTTGAAGGTACTTCCATTATGCCAATGTCATAGAAACCCTCCTTCCTATTGCCATAAACTTGGGACAGTCAATTTTAATATACTTTCCTTGAGACGAATTTTGAATCAGCAAAATTATTCTGAACAACAGGTAATAACCTGGTGCCAGTTCCGAACTATGAAGTGGATACGTAAGAATCTCCGAACCAATCTCTCTATCGATTTGTGTAGTCTGATATTGTCCTGGTGAAACACAATTCCTGCCCTGTTGGTCAAAGCTGGCCGTTTCTGGACGATCACTTCCTTCAGGCGATCTAATTATTGGCAGTTCAAAAGTTTGGCAGCAAGAGAGCGGTTCATAGTAGACAATTCCCTAACAATCCCACCATACACACACCAAAATTGTTTCCGGGCCTCAATCAAGGCGTGGCTACCGTTTGCTCTAGCTCACCACTATTCGACCACCACTATTGAATCACTTTTCATAATCCGTTTCAGAAATGGGTCGGTTTTGTTGCGATTAAGCAGCGATTCGCTGATGGATATTCGCTCCATAAGGTTTGTTTCCATCAACTCTTGTGGCATCCATACATCAAGCTTCTTTTTGTATCCTGCCTTATTTGTGTGCTTCCTAATGGTTTTTAATGCAATGTTTAGCTCCTTGAGAATTGAGACAGTGTTTACACAAATATCAGACTTGACGACTTACATTATTTTATTAAGATTTTCAAGAATTTGGGCATCCAGAGCGTGATGTATTTTTGACATCAAAATTACCGGAACAGAATCTACGAAACCAAAGTTGCGCTTGATTAACTGCTACAGCGTTAGGACCATGAACAGTACGATATTGACATTTTCAGCAGCTTGGCTTCCGTTTTCATCTTTATCGAAGAAAACTGGTAAAATGTGTCATATTTTATCTTTACTGGTGGTCATCTCTGACGAGCGCTTGTGCAGTGCTCAGTCAAGCAACCACAAAAACTGCTTAACTAGTTTTTTTTTTTAACTGTCTTATCTGTCTAACGCCATCTAGTGCTACCCGATTGTACTTTCACAACGCGTGATATAAGTTTTATTGGAAAAATAATGGATTTGTTTTTATTACACCTTATAAGTTACTTCATTTTCCAATAAGAAGTTTATTATACAAAAGATTATGCAATTGGTTATGGCGGGCTGAAAGGGGTATCTGCTTCATTTTTTGCCCAAATAACTTCAGCAGCGCGCAGTCATGATTCTCAACTCTTCCACCTCTTTGCATTTTTTTCTGAAGGGTCATCTAAAATCTAATGTTTACGTCAATAAATAGACTTTTCTAGTGAGATATCCGTTACGAAATGGCGCAATCTACCTGTCGAGTTCTAATAAGAAATTTTGAGGTTCACTTAAATGCGTGGTGCGAACGAGAGAATTTATATTTGGACGATAATATTTTTAACAAATAAATAACCAATTTATAGCAAATACTTTAGAAATTGATAAACAATTGTTCGATGAGTTGCTTATCTTTCTTAATAGAGGCTGCCGCTGTAGTCTACCAATTCAGGCATTTGTGCCAGACACGGTTAAGACAATCCAGCAAAGCATGTTGGTATTTGATGATCTTTGGTCGAAGTTGCGTGAGCAAACTGAAATAATGGGTAGTTCAAAAAGTGATTGGCATTGCATATTGACCGAAAATTTGAAGAAAAAGAAAATTGTTAGCAAGATGGGTGCCGCGCTTGCTTTCAATAGAGCAAAATCAGCGTCGTCGATGTTTCACCGTAATAAAGCCGAATTTTTGAGTCGACTTATAACCATGAATGAGACTTGGGTCCACCAATTTACGCCTGAGACAAAGGGACAGTCAAAGCAGTGGACTTAAATGAGAGAAGGGGAAGACGGCCCCATCTGCAGGCAACGTCATGGCGTCCAACAACGGCGAATATTATGCCAATTTATTGCAGCGTCTAGGTGATGAAGTTGTGGACAAAATGACCGCATTTCATCAAGACACAAATCCACTATTGCGATGTCCAAAATTAATGAATTATAATTCGAATTGTTTCATCACGCTTCTTATTCGATTTAGCTCCCTCTGACTATTTTCTATTTAAAAACTTGAAAAAAAAATGGCTCGGTGGTAAAAGATTTGCCAACAATGAAGGGATGGAGTCTGCGGCTTATGGCTATTTTAACAGTTTAACAGTTCTTACTACAAACAGGTTATAGAAGCTATTGGATATCGCTGGAAAAAGTGTATAGAGCGCATATGAGGTTATGTTGAAAAATAAAGAACAGGTTTTCGAACTTTTTCGTGTCTTCTTTGTTAGGTTGTTAAGTTTTGGGACCAACCTCTTAGATTATCTGACCACTACTACCATATACGAATATACTACCTCATATAGCATCCAGAAGGAGTCGTTTATGATTTTTTAAATTGATTGGCCGTCCATCTGCAGATAAAATTGATGTCGAAAATCTTGTGCACAAATTTTAGAAATCCAATCCAATTATAAAAGCTTTCACTTCGGTTAAAAAGGGTCTCATACCAATTGGAAAGTTTTTAAATAAAATTTTCAATTGAATTCGAAAATATTTCAATTGAAATTGAAAAAAAATTTCTTAAATTCTAGAAATTATCTATAGTTATTAGGTGTTTTTAGGCGTTTTTTCTTTAATTTCCTATTTTTTCACGTCGACACTATGTTAATTAGCTTGTCAAATTTTTTTTTTTGTGTACATTAGCTATTTCTATTTTTGTCCATTAAACATACAGAGTAGTGCCGTGGGATTTTCAGGTGTTCTCTTTTATGTATTGAATAATTTAACAACGTAGTTGTATCCATTATTGCATTATAGAGGCTAATTGACATGTATATTATTATGTACAATGTATAAACAGCATATTCATTGTATCAAAAAGGTCTGTAATTGCTAAATTATATTATGTGCGACATCAGCCCGTGTCAGGTTCCTAGCACTTATTCGTCGTAATGCACGATTTATTATGTTTCCAAAATAAGTCACGACATTTTGTTTGACAATGTCATGTCATACATGAAGTGGGAAAAATAATAAAATAACAATAGTGCATTTCTCGATTCGTTTAGATGTGTCTAAAATACAGGGTGGCGCAATAGAACGTACATATTGCATCATCTTTTTTTTGCGAGGTAGAAAAGGCGAGGGCGGGGGGGCGCCTACATCGTTGGGTTGGCGGGCTCATGGAGTTTTAGTCGCTATGAATCACTTCGACGGGAAGCGTCGCAAATTTTGCGTGCGCGCATTTTACTGGCGTTCATATATTGCTACTAGGCGACTATATTGTGCTGAATATGGACTACGGCGAATTAGTGAAGCTCCGAGTGCTAATTTAATTAAAATATAGGTAAAGCGTTTTGAAGAGACCGGTTCAACATTTAAACCACAAGCAAATGGTCGCCCAAGAACATCTAGAACCGAAGACAATGTTGAAAGAGTTATGGAGTCAGTACGAGGAAATCCACAAATGTCGACTCGCAAGAGATCGTCTGTTTTACAATTATCGCGACGAAGTTTGCAACGAATTTTAACATTGGATCTTAAACTGCATCCATATAAGCTGCAATTAACACAAGAATTAAAAGGCAAGGCTCGCATTTGCTAATGAAATGCTTAATTGATTTTCCAATTTTGACAACATCCTTTTCTCTGACAAGGCTCATTTCCTTATGAATGGGTTCGTAAACCGTCAAAATTGTCGTTACTGGAACAGTGAAAATCCCAAAATCAAACACCAGAAACCATTGCATAGTCCAAAAGTGACAGTATGGACAGCAATCCCTGGCAGAGGAATAATTGGTCCTTTTTCTTCGAAAATGCGCGGGGCCAAAACGTCACGGTTAATACGGAACGCTATGTTGAGATGTTGGATGGATTTTTGGCTCCAGAAATTGAAAGTTCAAGAATAGTGAATTCCAGAACTTGGTTCCAACAAGGTGGAGCTACGTGCCACTCATCAAATGGCTCCATGGCGGTGGTGAAGCAGATGTTCCCTGACAGACTGATTTCGAAAAGGGGTGATATCCCATGGCCCCCACGTAGTTCAGACTTGACGCCTCTTGACTTTTTTTGTGGGGATACCTCAAACACAAAGTCTACAGTAATAATCCGAGAAACATCGTTCAGCTCAAGGAGAATATCCGTGGTGAAATGGCAGCCATTACACCTGTATTACTGAAGAAAATTTTCAATAATTTTCGTTTGCGGTTAGAGGAGTGCCGGCGTAGAGAGGGTCACCATTTAGATGATGTTATTTTTAAAAAATAAACTCCATATATTACTCTACAATGCCTTAGATTTATTTTAACCATACCTTTTGTATTTATTTTTTAATCTATTTTTTAAATATGCACGTTCTATTGCGCCACCCTGTACTTAAATGCTGTAGGATGAATTACTGCCATTGTGAATATGGTTTATTTATGTGACGTAAAAGGCCTAAAAATATATGAATCATGGTAAAATGTGTGGGGCGTAAAATCGACAAATTGCTTGACTATTACAGGTTTCTAAGATGATTTGATAACGCGGCATCCATTATCACAAATATAATTAAAAACATTAAAAACATTGGAGCTATAGCAAAACTTAAACTGATTTTAAGAATGTTAGCATACGATATACTGATTATGATTAACTTCTGAGATTGTATACATAATTTAGTCAAGACCTGTCTAATTCGATATTAGAGAGGTTAGCTAAAATACGCAATTCTTCAGTGCGATGAAAGCTGAACTGAAAAAATCTCTCAGTAATGCATACATAGGATAAAATACAAATAAATGTTCAAAAATTGTTCAAAGTTCAATAATTGTGTGCCATTATTCAAATAACCGCAACTGAATTAAAAAAATACTCGTTTTGCGACGATTAAGGAGATAAAAACTGAATCGCTGAGATAGCTCAAGGACATACCTAAAAGTGCATAACAGAACTGCTTCGAGGATTGGAAAAATGGTAGCACAAGTGTATTGTATTTGAAGGAGATATTTTTGTATTATATACTTTGAAGGATATGAAATAGCAATTGATAAATAAATAAATATTTTTTAGAGATCGACTTGAAATTTGATTTCCTTTCATTTAAAAAGAGAATTATCAAATTTATTAAAGAATTATTATTATTATTATTTCTTTGCCACTATTTACTATGCTAAACCGTCAACTCGGATAAAAATAATAACTAATAACATATAATTTTAAACATAATTGTTCCGTATTGCAAAAATTTATTTTCTAAATGTTTTTAACCAAATCATGACGGTTCAAAGTTTGAAATTGTTGCTAAAAAACGACTTGTGCCTTTATTATTTTATAAATTTTTGGATTATGTGTTAAAATCTGATTTCGCATTTGCTTATCTATGAGTATTTCATACTCCCAGCAAGAGGCTTATGAGTAGAGGTGATTACTCACGACTCATGTGTATAGAGTAAAGTCATTTGTTCATCACTCACAGCCAGAAAAAAGGAGCTAGCTTCATTACTCGCCACTAATGAGTTGTGATAGCCTCTATCACGGCCACAGCCGTTGAGTAATGAGACAACCCGCCTCATTACTCATGATAAGTAGGTGATCATTTTCACCCATGACCCCAAGATACTACTCGTGAGTAACTCTTAAGCGAGGAAAATTGGAAAAATGTGTGTGTATAAGAGGCCAAATGTAACCGCGTTATTTTGGGTAAAGCTCTCTTGACACATTTCAGTTACTTTTACGAACGCATAAGATATGAGGAAACCTGCAGAAGTTTAATGCAAATATAGCAACAGTTACATGTTGCTAGTGATCAATACACTACTCCCTTAGAACAATAAATACACCAATTCAGTGGTTTGCCCTCTTTGCATTTATTCTCTTTGTAAGGATTAGAATATCATGTTTATCAGGCCTGTCACAGAATTTTGTGGTATGGTTTCGAATTCGCATTTTCCAAATCGATCGATATGGTTTAACCTTCTTCAGAAATCGATCGATTTTGTTAATTCTCAAATTGAAGATATCCCGTTTTTTCCATATGGCAACGCAAAGAATAAAGAACGCAAAGAAAAAAGCAAAGACCATACATATGTTTTAAAATAAACAAAAGTGTTAAAATTATTACAAGTGACAAGACGATAATTAAAGTTCTCGCGCTAGGAACTCCATCAACACTTCGATGAAGTCCTGACACCCGCGCCACAGTATCCTCGACATCGTTTAGGACGTATTTGTTGTATTGGCCGCCACCAGTTTTTCTGTCCTCTTTTTTGTTGTGGCACAGCTTTCTTTTTACAAACACTTTCCAGTCCGCCCAGGTTTTTTTCACCCATTGATATCCTTGGTTGGCGGACCGGAGGAATTTA
>JAHXMU010027674.1:0-12493 GCA_019455685.1 Philornis downsi | reverse complement strand
ACAAATTTAGTTTTTTTTATAAGAAACCGCGACACGGTTACGAAATTCGCGTGGTAATTAACATACAACCCGTATTAGTTAACACTATATTTCACATAAAAGTCGATAAGATTAAAAATTGCCTTTGTTAATTGTGTACCCTTATTTAAAATGTACGCAATTCAACTCAACTAATTTATATCTCATCTTCTTTTACCCGATATAATCTTTTTGTTGGGTTAAATTGTTTTCTATGTCACAGGGTAAAATCCCGCTGCTATTTCCCATAATATACTCGAAATAAATAAATAAATAAAAATAAATTTCTACATGAAACTTTGCTATTAATATTGAAAGAAATTTATAATTTAATTCCACAAACCGGAGGAAGATGGGGTTAAAGAAAATCAACACCAAACAAAGGCCGCTAATTCGAAACAAAGATCGCTTTTACAAAGCACGACCACATGTGAGAATGTTCACATACATTCACCATATAACTACATAGGTTTACAAGCACATGTGTTATTATGAACTATGAATGCGTCTCTCTATATGCCAAATAATAGAGACGACGACCGTAAGTCCTTTTGAAACGTTAAGCCCCCGCAGAGTTGAGCCATTGTATTGTATTTCTCATCATTCTCCAATTTCCAGTGCGAGTCCTCTGATGAACATCATAACAACGTGGGAGTTGCATATTCATGTGGAGAGCAAAGCGACCAACTCACAGGACATCTCCTCGCCTCGGTTGTTTTGTATTTTGTGCGAATGTATGTTTATGAGTATGAGTGATTAAATATATCCTGGGCACTTTATTGATGTCAATCTATGGCATACACGAATGCGTGCACAAACATATAAACCTCGTGCACAGCCTTGAATTTCTCTACCTCCCACACTTCCTAGTCTTGCTGACTGGATTTTTGTAGCAGTTCGTGCAATTTAGTTTGATAGCGCAGGATACGAAAATAAATACAAATAAAATGAAACGAAACGAAACAAAATAAAAACAAACCAAGAGAATGAGTGAGCAACAGATGAAGTGTTGGCTTTAACGTTATTGCCTGCTGTTATTGTATGAAGACATATAGTTGGGCTTAGAGATTAGGATGGCTCGTTCTTAACATTATGTCTGCAATCAAAATCTAATATCCGGCACACACACACACATTTCCCATGACCGTTTTGCATAAATATGGCTGAATTTCTTACGAGGGCGGTCCCGAAACCTAGAGGTATGGATGGTGCCAGTAGTTTGAAACAGATTATTTTGGTGAAAAGTGGCAACCTTATAAAACATATGTTTTAAATTTCAAGGCGCCACGTTGTTTAGTATTTTTATTTGAGCCATCAAAAGTAAACGATCTCAGTGAATTAGTAAACATGGACAAAATTGTTCACCACTACGTAATTCAATATTTCCATTTGATAGGTCTCAGTCGCACCTATATTAAAGCCGAGCTAGATTCTTCTCTGGGGGAGTGTCATTTACGACTGTAAGATGCTGGCTAGCACAGTTTAAACGAGTCGACCAATTGAGGTGTCTACGCTAGACACGATTAAGAAAATCCACAAAATGGTATTGGATGATCATCGGCTGAAGGGGCATGAGTGCTGTACATCGTATATTGACCGAAGATTTGAAGACGAGAAAGCTGTGCGCAAGATGGGTGCCGCGCTTGCTTTCAATAGAGAATAGCGTCGTGAAGATGTTTCAGTAGAGTGTTTGACGATGTTTCCTCGCTATAAAGCTGAATGTTTGCGCCGATTTATAACCATGTATGAGGCATGGGCTTACCACTTCACACCTGAGATAAAAAAGAACAGTCGAAGTAGTGGACTGTGATAGGAGAACATGGGCCCAAAGAAGGTCATATGTGTCCAAAGAAGGCGATGAAGGTTTCATTTGCAGGCAAGGTGATGATGTCTGTTTTGTTTTGGGTGTGCATGGGATTATTTCTATTAATTATCTTCAATTAATAATTATTTATGGTAATTTATTGGAGTATTAAGATGATAAAATTATGGAAAAGGATCACATTTGGCAAAAAGAAAGTGTTGTTTCATAAAGACAATGCTCCAGTTCACACATCCATTATTTCCATGGCTAAAATTAATGAATCAAAGTTCGAATTGCTTCATCACACACCTTATCCGCCAGATTTCCCTCGGGTTATTTTCTATTTCCAAACTTAAAAAAAACGAATTCGGTGGTAAAAGATTGGCCAACAATGAAGAGGTGGAGTCTGCGGTTGAGGGCTATTTTAAGGAGCTTGACAGTTCGTGCTATAAACGTGAGTGTAGATAAATTGAATATCGCTGCAAAAAGTGTATTAAGCTAAAGGAAGATTATGTTGAAAAATAAAGTTTGCCCAACTTTTCTGTATCTTTGTTAGGTTGGACAGTTTTGGGACCGCCATCGTATAAGTTGGTGGGCAGGTAAGCACATACAGAAAAATGTTAATGGAATAATGATATTAAATGGTTACGCTGAATTTTTCTAAAAATAAAATAAATATTCCCTATAACGCCAAAATCCTGTGCGAGATAATTTACTTATACAATGTCAGCAAAACATAAAACGGGTAAGAAAAAAAAATGAAAAAAAAAAAAAACAAAACACTAAATTAAATTTATTACTTCTGGAAGCCATTCCCGATATGACACCAAGAAGTAATTAGAGCTTCACTCCAATCAGATGGGCAACACAGAACATTATATAGAATAGATGAATAAGTATTAAAGTAACAAATAAATTTCCTTGTACAAAATTCTCTGGTTTTACGAAAAATTGTTCTTTTTCCTGCCCATTTATTTTTCTGTTTCTTTGATCAGAATTGGACCGTGTCGTTATATTTTTCAGCGATGAGCACCAATTTGAAAATAGAATTTTTCATTATCATCATTATGCTTACAAGTTTTTAATGCTGTAGATATTTTCTTTTTCTATATTCACAAATTCACAAAAATTTTCATTTTCTCCATTTTTTTATTATACCGTTTCAATAATCAAGAAAGTATGTTTTTTGTTTACTGACAGTTTTCAGAAATATTTTCACCGGAAAATTCCATTCTACAAAAATAAGATAAATTCTTAAAATTCTGTTCAACACAAATTTTACTAAACAATCTTTGAAAGCCTCAAATCCGGTATCATTGCTCGACTCAAAGGACTACGGTTAAAATCATGAAAATTGGCGTCTGTATTCCCAGTAAAGAGCAAACATGCGGTAAAATGGAGTTTTGTGAAATTCGGGCTTTTTGGGATAAAAACAGCGTTTAAAAGAGTGCTACAGACCCATAGAGTAGCAGAGCTGGTAAGATAGGCCTCACCTCTGTCAATGGGGATTATGTTCTATATTAGCATAATTAATATGGTATCTCTGGGCTGCGAAGAAAGGGTTGACAACATGCGGTAGTACCAAAATTGTCAGTCTTTTTTTCGTAAATAGTCCAAGTTTTACTTGGCTATTCCAGGTGGGCGTTGGCAATCACATTGTAATATGCCCAGTATGCCGCACACCGTGGGTAAGGCCTTCACGGCGAGACTCACGTAAAACCCTCGTGGAATTCTAAGGATGAAAAGGGGGTAAAAAGGGAAATTGGTGTCCCTATTTCAAATTTATAAAATCCGGATAACTAAATGATACCTCTGTCTAGATTAAACGGGTAAGCTTATAACCGTTTTTCACAGCAAACCATAATTGGGAGTGTCCATCCGACGCATGGGGCGCGTGTATTTTTATGGGATAAAAATGGTAGGCATGGAAAAGAATGGTATCATTAGGTAACACAAAGGATCGAGACTACAAAATAGACGCGCCTAGAAAATATATTACGCAATTTTTAGCTTTAGGTATCAATAAAATTGAAAATGGGACACAAGTAGAATAATTGCTCAAAACAATTGGTTGAAGCTAAAATCATGAAGCTGCGTCAGTATACTATTGAATACCCTACTTTTACAGTATAGTTGCGCTCGAAAAGGACATTTTTTAAAATTCGTAACTTTAAGGAGAAGAAAAAAAAGAAAGGGGCGAAATTGGTTCTATCGCAATAAACAAAAGAGTAAATCCTGAACCACCAAATTAGATGTATAAATTCCTACGCTTGTAGGTATGCTAGGAAAAAAAACGGAGTTGTAAAAATTCGTGGCTTTGGGGACAAAACAAAAAAAAAAGTACAAAATTTATGTAAACACTATTGTTGTGGGGCAGGCGTAAAATCCTAATTTAAGGAGATCAAACAGTTGTCACAAAATTGCTACATAGTCAAAGTTATGAAATTGGGAGTGTAGATTTATCTATCAAATGCGGGCGCTGGAGAAGAATATTCGAAAATTCTTACTTTTAGGTATAAAACGAAAAACTAAGGGATCAAAAAATGGCTGAAACTGAAAGTACCAGTGCGTTCCTCTTAGGTCGTTGTAGCACAATGTCACGAGGTATTCTGCAATTCATTTTTTTAAGATATAAAGAAGGAAAAAAGGGGCCACCATGGCATAGCCCATTGCCGTCAAATATAAGAAGCCGTGAAATTAGAAGTATGCATTCTATCGTGGAACATAACGAAAATACAAACTTATGAATTCAAATAGGTACTAAATGAGACAGAAATTGAACCAGATCAAATCTGAAGGCTGAAGCTGAAAAGACCACAGGAATTTTACAAAAATCGAGTTCTCAGGCAACACCAAGGACAGAAACGGGCAAATACAATTTTTATGTGCTTTCGTTTAGACTAAAGAGCTACTTTGACAATGAAGTGTGGTGTGTTGTCCGAAATTAGAATTGTTAGAGGCTTAACCAGATGTGATCAAAAAAAAAAAAAAGAAAAAGAAAATAATAAATAAATAAATATACCAAACAAAATACCAACAAAAAATGGCAGTGCTAAATACATTGCAAATAAATGTAGTTTCTGAATTAGTTATTGCTTAAAATGTAGTATCTCTCGTACAAAATAGCAGGGATTAGCTAGTGTATAGTGTATTTGTATTTAAAAAGGTAATCTAGATTAATATTAGCTTTAAATCAGAGTTATTTAGTGTTTATTCTTTTTTTCAAATGAACATTTATTTGGGCGCTCTGACTTTAGAATGATCTTTACATAAGAATCCAACCATATCTGCAGAAGATCGTGAAGCGATGGTTAGTACACGCGACTATCGTTTGCATGATCGCGAGTTCGACCCCACATACAGCCACCTTTCATTATTTGTATGGCGATCAAATCAATATACCAAACCAACACTTCGAGCAATCTACAAGTCCGATAAATAAATATAAACTCAAATTGTGACTTGCGGAATCTTCATTAAACTGTAGGATGTCGCGTTGAGTGAGTCTGAAAATAGAATGTGTGCCAGCTCACTGAATCTAAAAAGCTCTCCCAATTTTTTGATGCGAGGGCACTTGGTTTTGCATTTTCAGAAGGAATAAGTAAAATTCACTGTCCACAGCATATCTTTCTGCAAATTAATAAAAAAAAATTAAATTAAATCTAGACACATCTGAAAATTTACGAACTAGAACAGCATCCTTCAATAATATGTGCAAAGTTCCGAAAGTACAAACATATGCAAGTTTCTGGGTGTTTGTAAACAGATTCTAATAAAGAAATTTTAAATTTTGCTTAATATTTTATAAAATTCAATAGAAAACATATCCAATAGTTTCCAATTATCCAATTAGTAGTTTATAAAAATATTTGGAATCTAACTTGTCACCCATATCATATACATATTACCGTATTGACATTTATTAAGTGTTAATTATCGTTTTGTTACGTTCTTATTATATTTAACAAATCAAATTAATGTGCACAATTTCTATTTTTCATTACAGGTAAGTGAATCGTTTAAACATTATGGTGGACAAAATATATTCTATACACAGTAAGTTAAGGATAAATTTTATCAAAATATTTCCGAGTCATTTTACGCCGTCAGTCAGCCTAACCATCTTATATAATAAGCTGATAAAAAAATTTGATTATTGTTGAAACTTTTTTGACGCAAGATTTCTTCGATCGATGAAAAAACGTAATAAATTTGAAAGTACTTCATTTCAACTCTTTGATTACTTCGATATATTTTTTATAAGGTGCATTACAAAGAAATAGAATGCTCCGATTTGGGTCTGATAACCTGTTGTCAATTTTGAAGGTACTTCCATTATGCCAATGTCATAGAAACCCTCCTTCCTATTGCCATAAACTTGGGACAGTCAATTTTAATATACTTTCCTTGAGACGAATTTTGAATCAGCAAAATTATTCTGAACAACAGGTAATAACCTGGTGCCAGTTCCGAACTATGAAGTGGATACGTAAGAATCTCCGAACCAATCTCTCTATCGATTTGTGTAGTCTGATATTGTCCTGGTGAAACACAATTCCTGCCCTGTTGGTCAAAGCTGGCCGTTTCTGGACGATCACTTCCTTCAGGCGATCTAATTATTGGCAGTTCAAAAGTTTGGCAGCAAGAGAGCGGTTCATAGTAGACAATTCCCTAACAATCCCACCATACACACACCAAAATTGTTTCCGGGCCTCAATCAAGGCGTGGCTACCGTTTGCTCTAGCTCACCACTATTCGACCACCACTATTGAATCACTTTTCATAATCCGTTTCAGAAATGGGTCGGTTTTGTTGCGATTAAGCAGCGATTCGCTGATGGATATTCGCTCCATAAGGTTTGTTTCCATCAACTCTTGTGGCATCCATACATCAAGCTTCTTTTTGTATCCTGCCTTATTTGTGTGCTTCCTAATGGTTTTTAATGCAATGTTTAGCTCCTTGAGAATTGAGACAGTGTTTACACAAATATCAGACTTGACGACTTACATTATTTTATTAAGATTTTCAAGAATTTGGGCATCCAGAGCGTGATGTATTTTTGACATCAAAATTACCGGAACAGAATCTACGAAACCAAAGTTGCGCTTGATTAACTGCTACAGCGTTAGGACCATGAACAGTACGATATTGACATTTTCAGCAGCTTGGCTTCCGTTTTCATCTTTATCGAAGAAAACTGGTAAAATGTGTCATATTTTATCTTTACTGGTGGTCATCTCTGACGAGCGCTTGTGCAGTGCTCAGTCAAGCAACCACAAAAACTGCTTAACTAGTTTTTTTTTTTAACTGTCTTATCTGTCTAACGCCATCTAGTGCTACCCGATTGTACTTTCACAACGCGTGATATAAGTTTTATTGGAAAAATAATGGATTTGTTTTTATTACACCTTATAAGTTACTTCATTTTCCAATAAGAAGTTTATTATACAAAAGATTATGCAATTGGTTATGGCGGGCTGAAAGGGGTATCTGCTTCATTTTTTGCCCAAATAACTTCAGCAGCGCGCAGTCATGATTCTCAACTCTTCCACCTCTTTGCATTTTTTTCTGAAGGGTCATCTAAAATCTAATGTTTACGTCAATAAATAGACTTTTCTAGTGAGATATCCGTTACGAAATGGCGCAATCTACCTGTCGAGTTCTAATAAGAAATTTTGAGGTTCACTTAAATGCGTGGTGCGAACGAGAGAATTTATATTTGGACGATAATATTTTTAACAAATAAATAACCAATTTATAGCAAATACTTTAGAAATTGATAAACAATTGTTCGATGAGTTGCTTATCTTTCTTAATAGAGGCTGCCGCTGTAGTCTACCAATTCAGGCATTTGTGCCAGACACGGTTAAGACAATCCAGCAAAGCATGTTGGTATTTGATGATCTTTGGTCGAAGTTGCGTGAGCAAACTGAAATAATGGGTAGTTCAAAAAGTGATTGGCATTGCATATTGACCGAAAATTTGAAGAAAAAGAAAATTGTTAGCAAGATGGGTGCCGCGCTTGCTTTCAATAGAGCAAAATCAGCGTCGTCGATGTTTCACCGTAATAAAGCCGAATTTTTGAGTCGACTTATAACCATGAATGAGACTTGGGTCCACCAATTTACGCCTGAGACAAAGGGACAGTCAAAGCAGTGGACTTAAATGAGAGAAGGGGAAGACGGCCCCATCTGCAGGCAACGTCATGGCGTCCAACAACGGCGAATATTATGCCAATTTATTGCAGCGTCTAGGTGATGAAGTTGTGGACAAAATGACCGCATTTCATCAAGACACAAATCCACTATTGCGATGTCCAAAATTAATGAATTATAATTCGAATTGTTTCATCACGCTTCTTATTCGATTTAGCTCCCTCTGACTATTTTCTATTTAAAAACTTGAAAAAAAAAATGGCTCGGTGGTAAAAGATTTGCCAACAATGAAGGGATGGAGTCTGCGGCTTATGGCTATTTTAACAGTTTAACAGTTCTTACTACAAACAGGTTATAGAAGCTATTGGATATCGCTGGAAAAAGTGTATAGAGCGCATATGAGGTTATGTTGAAAAATAAAGAACAGGTTTTCGAACTTTTTCGTGTCTTCTTTGTTAGGTTGTTAAGTTTTGGGACCAACCTCTTAGATTATCTGACCACTACTACCATATACGAATATACTACCTCATATAGCATCCAGAAGGAGTCGTGTATGATTTTTTAAATTGATTGGCCGTCCATCTGCAGATAAAATTGATGTCGAAAATCTTGTGCACAAATTTTAGAAATCCAATCCAATTATAAAAGCTTTCACTTCGGTTAAAAAGGGTCTCATACCAATTGGAAAGTTTTTAAATAAAATTTTCAATTGAATTCGAAAATATTTCAATTGAAATTGAAAAAAAATTTCTTAAATTCTAGAAATTATCTATAGTTATTAGGTGTTTTTAGGCGTTTTTTCTTTAATTTCCTATTTTTTCACGTCGACACTATGTTAATTAGCTTGTCAAATTTTTTTTTTTGTGTACATTAGCTATTTCTATTTTTGTCCATTAAACATACAGAGTAGTGCCGTGGGATTTTCAGGTGTTCTCTTTTATGTATTGAATAATTTAACAACGTAGTTGTATCCATTATTGCATTATAGAGGCTAATTGACATGTATATTATTATGTACAATGTATAAACAGCATATTCATTGTATCAAAAAGGTCTGTAATTGCTAAATTATATTATGTGCGACATCAGCCCGTGTCAGGTTCCTAGCACTTATTCGTCGTAATGCACGATTTATTATGTTTCCAAAATAAGTCACGACATTTTGTTTGACAATGTCATGTCATACATGAAGTGGGAAAAATAATAAAATAACAATAGTGCATTTCTCGATTCGTTTAGATGTGTCTAAAATACAGGGTGGCGCAATAGAACGTACATATTGCATCATCTTTTTTTTGCGAGGTAGAAAAGGCGAGGGCGGGGGGGCGCCTACATCGTTGGGTTGGCGGGCTCATGGAGTTTTAGTCGCTATGAATCACTTCGACGGGAAGCGTCGCAAATTTTGCGTGCGCGCATTTTACTGGCGTTCATATATTGCTACTAGGCGACTATATTGTGCTGAATATGGACTACGGCGAATTAGTGAAGCTCCGAGTGCTAATTTAATTAAAATATAGGTAAAGCGTTTTGAAGAGACCGGTTCAACATTTAAACCACAAGCAAATGGTCGCCCAAGAACATCTAGAACCGAAGACAATGTTGAAAGAGTTATGGAGTCAGTACGAGGAAATCCACAAATGTCGACTCGCAAGAGATCGTCTGTTTTACAATTATCGCGACGAAGTTTGCAACGAATTTTAACATTGGATCTTAAACTGCATCCATATAAGCTGCAATTAACACAAGAATTAAAAGGCAAGGCTCGCATTTGCTAATGAAATGCTTAATTGATTTTCCAATTTTGACAACATCCTTTTCTCTGACAAGGCTCATTTCCTTATGAATGGGTTCGTAAACCGTCAAAATTGTCGTTACTGGAACAGTGAAAATCCCAAAATCAAACACCAGAAACCATTGCATAGTCCAAAAGTGACAGTATGGACAGCAATCCCTGGCAGAGGAATAATTGGTCCTTTTTCTTCGAAAATGCGCGGGGCCAAAACGTCACGGTTAATACGGAACGCTATGTTGAGATGTTGGATGGATTTTTGGCTCCAGAAATTGAAAGTTCAAGAATAGTGAATTCCAGAACTTGGTTCCAACAAGGTGGAGCTACGTGCCACTCATCAAATGGCTCCATGGCGGTGGTGAAGCAGATGTTCCCTGACAGACTGATTTCGAAAAGGGGTGATATCCCATGGCCCCCACGTAGTTCAGACTTGACGCCTCTTGACTTTTTTTGTGGGGATACCTCAAACACAAAGTCTACAGTAATAATCCGAGAAACATCGTTCAGCTCAAGGAGAATATCCGTGGTGAAATGGCAGCCATTACACCTGTATTACTGAAGAAAATTTTCAATAATTTTCGTTTGCGGTTAGAGGAGTGCCGGCGTAGAGAGGGTCACCATTTAGATGATGTTATTTTTAAAAAATAAACTCCATATATTACTCTACAATGCCTTAGATTTATTTTAACCATACCTTTTGTATTTATTTTTTAATCTATTTTTTAAATATGCACGTTCTATTGCGCCACCCTGTACTTAAATGCTGTAGGATGAATTACTGCCATTGTGAATATGGTTTATTTATGTGACGTAAAAGGCCTAAAAATATATGAATCATGGTAAAATGTGTGGGGCGTAAAATCGACAAATTGCTTGACTATTACAGGTTTCTAAGATGATTTGATAACGCGGCATCCATTATCACAAATATAATTAAAAACATTAAAAACATTGGAGCTATAGCAAAACTTAAACTGATTTTAAGAATGTTAGCATACGATATACTGATTATGATTAACTTCTGAGATTGTATACATAATTTAGTCAAGACCTGTCTAATTCGATATTAGAGAGGTTAGCTAAAATACGCAATTCTTCAGTGCGATGAAAGCTGAACTGAAAAAATCTCTCAGTAATGCATACATAGGATAAAATACAAATAAATGTTCAAAAATTGTTCAAAGTTCAATAATTGTGTGCCATTATTCAAATAACCGCAACTGAATTAAAAAAATACTCGTTTTGCGACGATTAAGGAGATAAAAACTGAATCGCTGAGATAGCTCAAGGACATACCTAAAAGTGCATAACAGAACTGCTTCGAGGATTGGAAAAATGGTAGCACAAGTGTATTGTATTTGAAGGAGATATTTTTGTATTATATACTTTGAAGGATATGAAATAGCAATTGATAAATAAATAAATATTTTTTAGAGATCGACTTGAAATTTGATTTCCTTTCATTTAAAAAGAGAATTATCAAATTTATTAAAGAATTATTATTATTATTATTTCTTTGCCACTATTTACTATGCTAAACCGTCAACTCGGATAAAAATAATAACTAATAACATATAATTTTAAACATAATTGTTCCGTATTGCAAAAATTTATTTTCTAAATGTTTTTAACCAAATCATGACGGTTCAAAGTTTGAAATTGTTGCTAAAAAACGACTTGTGCCTTTATTATTTTATAAATTTTTGGATTATGTGTTAAAATCTGATTTCGCATTTGCTTATCTATGAGTATTTCATACTCCCAGCAAGAGGCTTATGAGTAGAGGTGATTACTCACGACTCATGTGTATAGAGTAAAGTCATTTGTTCATCACTCACAGCCAGAAAAAAGGAGCTAGCTTCATTACTCGCCACTAATGAGTTGTGATAGCCTCTATCACGGCCACAGCCGTTGAGTAATGAGACAACCCGCCTCATTACTCATGATAAGTAGGTGATCATTTTCACCCATGACCCCAAGATACTACTCGTGAGTAACTCTTAAGCGAGGAAAATTGGAAAAATGTGTGTGTATAAGAGGCCAAATGTAACCGCGTTATTTTGGGTAAAGCTCTCTTGACACATTTCAGTTACTTTTACGAACGCATAAGATATGAGGAAACCTGCAGAAGTTTAATGCAAATATAGCAACAGTTACATGTTGCTAGTGATCAATACACTACTCCCTTAGAACAATAAATACACCAATTCAGTGGTTTGCCCTCTTTGCATTTATTCTCTTTGTAAGGATTAGAATATCATGTTTATCAGGCCTGTCACAGAATTTTGTGGTATGGTTTCGAATTCGCATTTTCCAAATCGATCGATATGGTTTAACCTTCTTCAGAAATCGATCGATTTTGTTAATTCTCAAATTGAAGATATCCCGTTTTTTCCATATGGCAACGCAAAGAATAAAGAACGCAAAGAAAAAAGCAAAGACCATACATATGTTTTAAAATAAACAAAAGTGTTAAAATTATTACAAGTGACAAGACGATAATTAAAGTTCTCGCGCTAGGAACTCCATCAACACTTCGATGAAGTCCTGACACCCGCGCCACAGTATCCTCGACATCGTTTAGGACGTATTTGTTGTATTGGCCGCCACCAGTTTTTCTGTCCTCTTTTTTGTTGTGGCACAGCTTTCTTTTTACAAACACTTTCCAGTCCGCCCAGGTTTTTTTTCACCCATTGATATCCTTGGTTGGCGGACCGGAGGAATTTA
>JAHXMU010027622.1:0-10334 GCA_019455685.1 Philornis downsi | reverse complement strand
ATACAGGGTTGCCCATATTCGACGGACCCATCTGGCAACGCCATAACTTTTGACAGAGATGTCAGATCGCTTAATGACATACCGCGTCAGTCCAAGCAGATTTTTACCATGGAACAATACACGCCACGCGAGCGCTCTGAAATAGTTGAAATTTACATTCAACAGAAGAAGTCAATTGTGAAAACTCAACGTGCTTTTAAAATATTAAAAAATGTGAGAAGTGCGCCTTCTAAGAACACCATTAAGCGTTTATACGAAAAATTTTCGACTGGTGAGGCTCTTTCTAATCCGAAGAGGCCAAATAAAAATCGACCAAGGCGATCGGCCGAGAATATCGCTGCCGTACAAGCCAGTGTTGAGAGGTCCCCAAGAACATCCCAAAAAACGCCGTTCTCAGCAGTTGGGCATGGCTCGGTCCACTTTACAACGGATTATTCGCGTTGATTTGCATTTGTTCCCGTACAAAATTCAATTGACGCAAAGATTGTTGCCTGCGGACAAACCTCGTCGAGTCATCGAAATGGCCGATGATGACGAGCAATTTTGGAACAAAATTATCATGTCCGATGAAGCCCATTTCACATTGAATGGGACCGTAAATAAGCAAAATTGCCGTATTTACGCCACTGAAAATCCTCAGGAGATTCAAGAATTGCCTCTTCATGACGAAAAAGTCACAGTTTGGTGCGGCGTTAGTGCGAAAACGGTCATTGGGCCGTTTTTCTTCCAAAACGAAAATGGCTATGCTGTTACCATCAACCAGGAGCATTATCGCGACATGATGACCAATTTTTTGATGCCAATTATTCGTCGAAAGCGTATGAGGCAGTTCTGGTTTCAACAAGACGGCGCTCCACCGCACACAAGTCGCATAACAATCGATTTTCTGAAGAATTTGTTTCCGGGCCGTTTGATGTCGAAAAGTGGTGATTTGGACTGGCCACCGCGTTCGCCCGATTTGACGCCCGCTGACTTCTTGTGGGGACATTTGAAGTCAAAGGTTTACGTTAACAAGCCAAGGACCGTAGAAGAGCTCAAGGACAACATTCGTGAAGAAATAGCCGCTATTCCGGCCGAAATGTTGGCGAAAACGATGGAAAATGCTGCAAAAAGGGCACAATACGCCATCAACGCAAGAGGCGGCCATTTGAGAGATATCATATTCAAAAATTGATGTAAACAAATCTACTTTGAACAAATTAAATGAATAAGATTGCCAACCGCCAAATTTTTATTTTTTTCTTTGATTTTTTTTAAAAAACATAGGTCCGTCGAATATGGGCAACCCTGTAGTACATAAAATAGAATGACAATTGTCATAAAATTTATGTAGCATGTTTACGTCTTCCAAGGACTCATGAGATGGTACATTTGCCACTGATATAGAAAGGGATATGTCTTAACAAAAAATGAACGTATCCCATAAATTATTAGAGGTATTACAGGAGATTTGTTGCAGTCACCCTTTTGGAAAGCTATGTGGAGGCCGGATTAACGGAACAACTTTCATAACATTATGAGGATTGTAACTTTCATATCCCATCAACTATTAGAGGTGTAAAATAAATGTTTTTTTGCTATAAGGCTTGCAAAAATCGATTGGTCAACATCGATTGAGCAAATTGTCGTGACAGTGTCAATTCAATCCAGGCTCTAGGCAAAGTCAAAAAGAGCTTTTTGCAGATCCTTTCAATTTGCCTTTTGGGATAAGATAGTTATCGTCTAATTGTAACTATAAAAACATAAATTCTTTATGCGCATTCTTACTATTTAGACAATATCGAACTATATTTCAAGATGAAGAGTGCATGAAATAAAGAAAAATTCTCACTACATTTCATTAATGTTAAAGCGAAAACTCTCCAATATCAGTAAGTTTAACCTATCTTTTGCACTCGTGTTTAAGCCCTCTTATTTGTTTAACATTAATACCTGAAAGTATTGGTTGTTAATACCGAAATCTCCAATCACACAATTGTCGCATATTTATATTATTTTATATATTTTATTTTATGGCACAAAAAAATAACATAAATGGCCAATATAGTTAATTTAAAATGTACTCGGCAGGAAGTGCGCTCTTGAGAATTTTATGTAGAACTGTGTTATTTAACGAAAACTTTCGAAAAGAATATTACAATTCTTGGTTTATTTTCCTATTTTTCTCCTTGTTTGCTGCATTGCTATTAAAATAGAGGCTGACTAGACACAAAATTTAATTTTGTTTAGAAATATCAATAAGAAAACTTGAGCTAGTTCAAAACATATGATACTGGTTCTTGCAAAAATACTGGTTTTCCAACTGCGAATACGCTCTCGCTAGAAATTAGAACTGATTTCTACCAGAGTACGTATTTTGTGAATAGTAAGCAACCTACTCACAGAATGAGCAACCATACGTTGGGCACGACTCGAGTTTTCATATAGTGCCAAATCGTCAAAAAATTGACTTTAAAAAAATCGCTGAAGTATAAAAATGGTTGTAACCAGAGATGGAAAGTCCAATCATGAAAATGACACAATTTTTGACCTCAAAATGAGGGTTATACCTGGCGATGCATCTCACCTGAGTCAACCGAAAGCCACCCATGACTGTGAGTGAGAAAAGAAAATCATGGGAAATGTATTGCGCTGTCATTGGTAAATATAGCTGGCGGTGGGTAGCAGCCCACAGAGGCAAATCATTTCCAACGGATACTGTGTAATGTGTAGAATCCAGCTACACGTTACCCATGAGTAGTTGGTGGCGTTCGTGGGTAATGTAATCTAATTTGTAGGTAAGCGTTTCCCGTTTCCCACTGCAATGTGCGCGAGTTACTAATGGGTAGCTAAATACGAACTCTGATTTCTGCGCGTCAATTTTACGACATGGAAAAAGTGGTGGAGGAGAAACTTACAACAACACGACATTATTTCTAAGGAGCCTCAAAATATGTTCTAAACAATGGCCAAAGTTAAAAATTATACCTGCACATTCCCTAATTATGCCTCAAAATATAGAACACAGAAATCCCTTCCTTTTCCTTTATGTTTAACCTGCTATATAGTCATCGTGCATTAACTCTTTTGATGTCGAATTCTTAGACATTTTATTGGTCTCCTCATAGGTCACACTTCAGTTTTGTTTGTGTCATGTTTAATTCATGTTTATTGAAATTACGGCATGCTTTGTGACCTAATTGTTCTACTCTATCATTTCAGCACTGAACGCCTATTCAAAATTTAGTTGTAATCGAATGAGCGGCGCAGAGGTTGTCAAATGTTATACATTTTATTTTGTAACATATTAGTATTTCTGGTTTTATAACATTAAAGACAAACACAGTTGAGAGAACTCTGTTGTTGGTCTATGTATAAACGCGTGTTTTAGCTAGAATTTCCACACCTTAAAAGCCTTTGATTTTGATGAACTTATTTAAACTAATGGACAGATAATCAAAATATTATTTTTGTGACTATTTTAACAATTTTGTTTTAGTCGCGTGAGGTATCCTAAAAATGCTTTCCAAGCTGTATTTAGATGGGTCCGATTTATTGGTGGAAAATATCTTGAAAACGTTGAAGATTTGCGAAGAACCCTGTGCCGACATTTGGAAGATATTGTTATCTACATATAAGAAAAATAACTTCCTTTGCAACTCATGAATGAAATATTGAAAAGGCTCCCACATTCAGTGAGCTTATAGACATACTCGGCTTAATTGCACTGAAAGGGTACTATATTCTAAAGCCGAATCCGGACATCACACACTGTGGTAATTCACAAATCTTACTAGAAAATATTAAAAAAAAATGTAACGAGCGTCTCAATACAATGGGTAACTGTAATTCAGTTTTTGTTTGCTTGTTCTAAGCTCTGATTAGGAAAAATTGAGATTTAAAGTCAGTTGTTGTCAACAGGTGCATTCAGATTTCAAAGGGAAACGTGTTATTTGTATGACTTTGTTCTATGATTAACAAGTCTACGGTGATTTTATTGTCATAATTTTTTTTCTATTATTAATCTTTATTTCAAGAAAATATATTACAATTTTCATTTAAATATTTCCATTGTAAGTATTAAAAAATTTTTTTTTGTGAGAAGTTCAGAAAGTGCGAAAAATAAAATATTTCCTTTTTTCAAGTAGAGTTAAAGCTATTTATTCCGGATAGTTCTGGTGTAAATCTATATTTTGGTAAATCTTTCAAGTATTCGACATTTTTGAAGAATGGATAAAAACTCCCAAAATACATCGCAAAGACGCCTTATTGGCATTAATAATGGTTAGATATGGTATTCAAGATATACCAGAAGACGTGAAAAAATAAATATTATTGAAATATTATATGTTTTAAGCTATCCGAAAAATGGATAAAAAGTGGAAGACATCGTGACCGTTTCTTAACATTAAATTCAATTTGGCTTGATGAACCGTATAGATTGTCTAAAAGTGTACAACCGAAAAGTTGTAAAAAAGCTGGGAGAAAACCGAAAAACTTTGATGACTGTAGTGAAAAATCGAAAAAAAGAAAGATCCAAAACCTTTTAGATTCAACTGACCATCGAGAAATTATTAAAGCTAGTGAGGAAGTGTTTCGCAAAACGGTAAAGCGAGATTCAGCCAGTCTTGTGAAAGATCTATCGGAAGTTTCATCCAGTAAAGGTACGGAAGTGAAAAAGATACACAAGAGATTTAGCTCTGAGCCTTTAGGAAGCCTTTCTCCCGATGAAGCCTTATCTTTAATAGTTGATGCTAATTTGTCGAAACATCAATAAGATGTTATTCGGATAAAACTCAACACAAAATGCAAAAATCTTTTGCCCTCCTACACTAATGTTCAAAAATCTAAAAAAAAATGTTATCCAGCTGAAACAGAATTCACTGAGATGCATGCAAAAAGTTCACTCCAGTCTTTAGTGAATCATACCATTGAAAGGCTTTGTTTGGCTCAAAAAGAAGTTTTACTCGGTATTGATGAACTGAAAGCTGATGAAAATCGTCTTAATATTTTGATAAAATAGGAATGCGATGGGGCTCAGCAAAAGCGGTAAAAACAGAAGTTTTCCTCGGAGAAGGGTCATACAGATGAAAGTGTATTTAGTATCTCAATGGTTCCTATTCAAATGAATTTTAGTTCTACACAAAGAAAAATAATTGTATAGCAAAATCCTGCACCTTGCCAAAGACTCCACTGAGTTAATTTCTAAAGAAGTTAGTTTAATACAGCAAGAAATTAAAGATTTGTCTCCAACTCTTATCACAAATGGCGAACAAAGTTTTCTTGTTGAGCCTAATTTTATGCTTACTATGATAGACGATAAAATTTGTACTGCACTATCATCTGTAACTTCTTTTTCTCAAACATGTTTCATATGTGGAACGAAACCGAGTCAACTAAATAAACCTTCTGTGATCTTAAACAAAAATGTTGACGAACGATCTTTAACCTTTGGAATGTCTCCCCTACATTCATGGATTCGTCATATGGAGTGTGTATTACACATAGCATATAAGCTTTCTATAATGAACTGGCAAGCTCGAGCACCGGAAAATGAAGCAAAAGCGGCTGAAGAAAAAAAAAGTTTCAACAGAGAAGTTTCAGCAGGAGTTCCGCAGGGCAGTTTACTAATACTATATACCTTCTACACCTCTGACATGCCTGTTCATTCCCTAATTCAAACCTCAACTTTCACTGATGACACTGCATTCAAGAGCATTAGCACTTGCCCATTAATGGCTTCTAGACAACTACAGTCTCATATACATACATTAGAATCTTGAAGTGTACAGGTTACATTCTCTCTTAGAAAGAACAATTGCCCAGCCCTCACTATTCACGGTAGTACCATACCCGTTCATAACCATGTAAAATATTTGGGAATTCACCTTGATCGACGTCTCACCTGGAAAAATCACATTGACTCAAAAATCATACAATTGAAATTAAAAATGGCTCAACTCCACTGGCTTATTGGCTCCCAGTCTACCCTTAGTTTGGAAAATAAAATCACCATCTACAAAACCATATTGAAGCCAATATGGACATACGGCATCCAGTTGTGGGGAACGGCATCGGCTTCTAACATAAATAAGCTACAGAGAAGACAATCAAAAATACTGCGCCAAAGAGTTCAGAAATCACTGGGGTCAATAAATAATTAATTGAACGGTTTCATATTATTCTGGAAACTTCAGGTAATGGTTACCCTATTGTCATACGAAATTTATACTTAAACGGACACCCATGGTATATTATGCCAGTTAGCGTCCATAAAATCCTTTTCTTGGAAAAGAAAGAAAAAGCTCAGGAAACAAGAAATAAGGATACGAGGAAATTTAGAGAGTTGTTTACGAGAAAAACATCGAGAATAGACACAAATACAGATCTTTTCAATCGGCTTTTAATTTTTTCAGATCCTTTTATCGCAAGTTTGCGTCACACTCCCTTTTGAGTTCGAAGTTTGATAACAAAAGAAAATCTTTCATTATTATCTGCTGATGCTTTCGAGGAAGAAGAATCTTTTAACGATGCATATGAAATTGACTAAATTAAAATCTCTATGTGTATTCATGTGCTTTATCTGTATTATTAATGTAATAAAGTGAAAACAAGTGAACAAAACAGTTACTATTAAATATTTAATAAAAATATTAAAATTATTTTAATACTAAAAATGACTACATCCGACTCTTTACATAAAAACTCGCCTAATAATTTTATTATATGATTAATTAGCTGTATTCAACGTAAATATTTGTATATATATAACTACAAATAACCTCAGACCATGTATTTAAGAAACCAATCTTTTATTTTAAAAATGTATTTTTTGTTGACAGTGTGAACAATTTACTTTTTGCGTCATTTTACTAAAAAAAAACTTTTTTCTAAAAAAAAGTTGATTTTTTACAACCATTTATAAATTTGAACTCATTTTTTGTTTAATACGTAAGTGAGAAGTGAGCCCTACGCAATTTATTAATTTGGTCCAGTTAGATTTGTGATCTACCACACTCTGCGTCAGTCTGAAAAACATTTCCCAAAACATCGAAGTGGCCATGGCTCAAGGAAATGAAAATCTTTGTATTGGAGCTAGAGCTAGAGCTTGCGTTCATATGCACGGTAGTTGCGTATACTAGATATCGTGCCACGATCAACCACATTTTTCCACATAGAGAGTATTTCAAAACTCGCGCAAAAAGTAAATTTGATGGAAAAGAAGGGATTTTAATTACAAATTGTAAACCTCTGTTCATTTACATAGTTGACTATACAAGGTCATGTACAGAATAGAATATACCTATACATATAGGTCAAGTAGTTTCCACGGCTTCTCTGGCGTATACATACTCTCTTGGTGAAGTTTTCCATGAAAGTTATGTATAATTGCATAATTTTGCACTTCGAGGTGTAGGCTTGTTACCGTAAACCGCTCAATGGCTACACTTGACTACAAGAATGCAAAATCATTCGAACAGATAGTAATTTATAGTGAATTCCCGTACAAAAAGGATATCCAGGTAATTGATATTGCGTAACTGTAACGTATGTGATACCATCTTGTTGCAGTCACGAGCTGGACATGTGTTTATGCAATTTATAACACAAAAAAACGATCATATTGCTGCGATTGCGGGCGTATGTAACTGTTATTGCCTGGCTATCCGCTAAAGTTGAATAAAGTAAGCATTCAATTGTTAAAACAGCAACATCCGTTAAAATGTTACGCCCTCGAATTGTTGTTCCGATTGTCAGGTTGTCTGAAATCACTAATTGATCCAGCCTCTGAACTGCAGCTGCCAAACTAGTAACCTTTTCTCTGACGCTTCGCTTTTAATAATCCTGAATGTAGACTTTTTTCTAACAAAAACATTTTTGAATTTGTGTAGGATTTCTGGTTACAACTTCTTAATTTTTCACTAAAAAAACTATTCTCTAAAGTCACAGCTGATAACTTCAATTTAAATGTGCAAAGAAAATATTGATACAAAATTATATCAATGTTGTAACTTCTATCCAATCGAAATAATATCTAATTCTCGAAACTATAGGAACTCCATGAGGAATCATGCTAACGATGTAGAATAAATAGGTATAAGCCCACAGATTTGCATTTAGAAACTGTTTTCGAATTTTCGTGGAAAAACAAAATCGTAATTTGCTAACGTTTCTTCTTACTGTGGGGAAGAGAAATTAACAAATTACAGGTTACAGTTAAAAGTAGAAAATTTTATTTTTTATTTTAAGATAAAAGTGACAATTTCAAAAGATAAAATTGATAATTAGTTAATAATTGCTGGTAGCAAAGAATGCCACCCAAATCGGGTCACGGCGATTTGTACTGCGGCATTGAAGTGCATTCTTCAAAATTTGAGTTTGAAAGCGAATTTATATTGCCAAACTCACTAACGTTTTGTAGCTACATTTGAAACCAATAAGATACCTGTCAGATTTTTGACATAAAGATATATGTCAGGGTGGGCCATAAGGGTGTTGGCGGTTTAAATATTCAATTTCTCGGTAACGCGCGGCGCGGGGTGGCGGAAGGATATGTTGTTCGCTGCGCCGTTTCCTGGAAATTTAGTCGCCATGGAGCCGTACACGGGAGTGCAGTGTGCATTTTGTGTCCGAGCATATTACGAAAACAATAAATCAGTGATTACTGCACGACGTTTGTATCGGTTTACACGATTTAAGTGAAGTTCCAAGCGCCAATGTGATACGAAAATGGATCAGAATGTTCGAAACAACAGTACCAATTACGGTTCGTGGTCGCCCTGTCTCTGCTAGATCAGCCGACATTGTGGAGCGTGTTCGTGTTTCAGTTCACGACGGTTAGACTGAACAATTATTGCAACATGCTAGCAGACTTTTTGGTGCCAGCTTTGCATGAACCTCAAGGCAATACCTCGAGGATGTGATTTCAACAGGATGGGGCCACATGTCATACGGCTAGGGTTTCCATAGAGCTGCTGAAAAATGTTTTTCCTGAAAAACTCATTTCGAAAAGGGGGGATATTGAATGGCCCCCACGTAGCCCCGATTTCTCTCCATGCGATTATTTTCTATGGGGCTACCTCAAATCGGTAGTCTACGAGAATAATCCGACCAATTTAGAGCAGTTGAAGAGGAATATTATTCAGGACAGTAACAAAATACCGAGAACAACTTTTCAACGAGTTTTCAAAAATTTGCGACTTCGGTTCCAAGAGTGTCAAGCAGCCGAGGGAAGCCATTTGGACAACATTATTCTTAAGTCTTAAAAATTCCCATGCTTCCACTTTTTAAAAATACAAATATATTTTTTTATGTTTCGTAGTTTTTTTTTTTAAATTGAATATTTAAACCGCCAACACCCTTATGGCCCACCCTGTATTTATCAACTTCGTATGAAGTGTCACTTCTACTTTTGTACTCGTCTATAAATATCGATTCAATGTTCAAAGAAATCTTTGACTGTAATCATTTTACACTTATTAATGCGATTTGCGTTCGACCTCTCAATGTATGGGTGAATCTTCCAGAGACGTTAAGGGGTGTCACGACAATTCAATATTATTTCAAACCATAATAATTTCGCTGGCACAGTCAACATTCATTTGCAAAATATGTGTAATAGCTAATTGCTAACGTTTGCATATAGAGTGACGAATACGCCAGACGGATATTCACATCAATTTGAATAATTGTATTTGTATTTTCATTTTTATGACAAGCGAATATTCTTGGCCAACAATACGTCTTGTTGTATCGCTCTTTAAAACTACAACTTATTTATTTATTGATTTTGCTCCCACTTCGCCAAAAGCATTAACGCCAAACTGGCTAAATGCATCTTGAGAAAAATTGAATTTGGATTATACAAAACTTTTTGGATCAATTTATGTAAGTTATTCTGCCCGCCCAAGTATTCTTGTGATAAAAGTACAGATCCAAAATGGGCGATATCAGTCCCATACAAATAACAAATCTACCAAGGCAATTATAACCGCTTCTGAAAGCCATAACATTGGCCGGAATTTAACAAATGGCTCTTTCTTTTCTGGCGCAAAGGGCAACACGTTGTTTGTCCTTTGTCCGTAGATTGCTTTTTGTTTTGAAAAAAAGGCAGAAAATGTAATATAAGGTCACGGGGTTTGAGTGATTCCTTATAAATCCGCAGAAATTGTTCTCCTTTCGTTTTATTGGGCATTGTTTTGAAGGTTTAAATAAAATGTGGGTGGCACGAATCGTGCTACAAACACGAAACGGGGATCAATTAGGACCGTTATTTAAGGATGTTGAATGAAAATAAAAATACATGAAATACAGGGTTGCCCATATTCGACGGACCCATCTGGCAACGCCATAAC
>JAHXMU010027610.1:0-17066 GCA_019455685.1 Philornis downsi | reverse complement strand
TCGCCATGGAGCCGTACACGGGAGTGCAGCGTGCATTTTGTGTCCGAGCGTATTACGAAAACAATAAATCAGTGATTACTGCACGACGTTTGTATCGGCATGAACACGGTTTACACGATTTAAGTGAAGTTCCAAGCGCCAATGTGATACGAAAATGGATCAGAATGTTCGAAACAACCGGCTCAACAGTACCAATTACGGTTCGTGGTCGCCCAGTTTCTGCAAGATCAGCCGACATTGTGGAGCGTGTTCGTGTTTCAGTTCAGCGAAATCCGCAACAGTCAACACGTAAGAGAAGTCAGTCTTTGGATGTCAAAAGAACAACTTTACGACGAATTTTGAAACGTGATTTGCATTTGAAGGCTTATAAGATTCAGATAGTCCAAGAATTAAAACCCGATGATGCCAATAACCGACTTAACTTTGTCAATTTGATGCTAGAGCGGTTCAACAATTTCAACAACGTGATTTTTAGTGATGAGGCCAATTTTCACCTTAATGGCCATGTGAACAAGCAAAATTGTCGGTTCTGGTCCGAGACTAATCCCCGACGCTTGCATGAACGTCCACTTCACAGCCCTAAGCTTGTCGTGTGGGCTGGGATAACGTCAACCGGTATTATTGGACCATACTTTTTTGAGGACGAAAGAGGGCATGCGATGACGGTTAGAGCGAACAATTATTGCAACATGCTAGCAGACTTTTTGGTGCCAGCTTTGCAAGAACTTCAAGGCAATACCTCGAGGATGTGGTTTCAACAGGATGGGGCCACATGTCATACGGCTAGGGTATCCATAGAGCTGCTGAAAAATGTTTTTTCCTGGAAAACTCATTTCGAAATGGGGGGATATTGAATGGCCCCCACGTAGCCTCGATCTCTCTCCATGCGATTATTTTCTGTGGGGCTACCTCAAATCGGTAGTCTACGAGAATAATCCGACCAATTTAGAGCAGTTGAAGAGGAACATTATTCAGGAAAGTAACAAAATACCGAGAACAACTTTTCAACGAGTTTTCCAAAATTTGCGACTTCGGTTCCAAGAGTGTCAAGCAGCATTTAGACAACATGTTTTTTAAGTCTTAAAAATTCCCATGCTTCTACTTTTTAAAAATACAAATATATTTTTTTTATGTTTCGTAGTTTTTTTTTAATTGAATATTTAAACCGCCAACACCCTTATGGCCCACCCTGTACGTACTTTGCACATATATTGCAATATTTTATGGAATCCGAGTTACGACATATAATACATAAATGCCGAATTGGAATAGTTCAAAGAATATACGTTTAAATTGCCTTACGAAATTTAGACGTTTCGTTTTACAATGCCTGAGTACGAAATTCGTTGTCAGTTACTCAATTTGAATACTTTGAAATATGATATTATATTTATCAAGGATATTATTGACAGTAGAAATGACTCTCCAGAGCTTCTACATCTAACACCCCTGAATGTGTCTACAAGGAAATTAAGAAAACATAAACTTTTTTTATGAATATTTCCGTAGATATAATTCTGGTTTAAATGAAGTTGTGACTAGAAGTCTTATTTTATGCAACAATGCCTACATTTAGATTTTGGTATAAGTCGATCAATTTTTAAAAAATTTTCGATTATATTGTGTTAGAATTAGGATATTAATTGTTAATTCAAGAATTAAGTATGAAATTGTAATTGTACTATTTTCGAATTCCTTATTTCCAGGTTGCCCAAAAACGACTGCAATTTCTGCTGAAATTAATATGATCTTCCCAGTGGTACTTAATCGAATAATCGAATAATAATTAGCAGTTCGAATAATTTATATTCCTCTAAATATTTCGGGAATTACGTTTGAATTCATATTCCCCCTTTTATTGCCACATTAAATTCCGATCGTTATATCGTTTTATATTTAAGATTAGAATTAAAGCAAATGCGATGAATTCGATTAGTTTAAATTGCCTTAAGAGTTAAACGTTTTTTAATTATGTCCTACGAATTTTGTCGATTTTATGCGAATTCCTAACCAAAAGTTTACTGACCACAAATGAACGTTCTTTTTGTCAACTACGGATGTTTGCCTGAAAACGTAGTCGAGTTTTAAAATTTTTGTTTGAATTTTGTGCAATTTTTTAAAAATTTTATAGAATTCTTTCAACGAATTTTAGACTTCATCCGCTAGGAATTCCACACTGCAATTTTTGGCATTTACATACTTAATTGAGGACGTAAATATCTTCAGACTTAAGTGATTGAATAAACTATGTTGATGGTTGAAGGGGAATTGCGGGGGTGATAGCTGATGGAACTGGAGTGGACTGTATGCGGACTTGGTGATGGGCAGCCAAGTGGTAGGCGCAGGTAGAGGAGACTACTATTTTAAGTTGTGACCGGTCTGTGACGTTGCTATTTTTAGAAACGACTATAGCTTTGGACTTCGTATATGTTTTCTTAGAGAGAAGTTAGATGTGATGAGCGTGCGAGAAAATGAAAACAAAAGAATTGTAAATTCAATTCGTTTATTTCGGCACTATGCAGTTGCTCACCATATGATGGGTAAAAATGAAGTGAAGTATTACAATTTAGATAACTATGATGAGACTTCGTCGCTTATTTGAAAGCTTTAACTTGAGTGATATTTTTAATTCACAATAATAATATTATCGAACTACTGATACATATCGTAGAATGATATTTAATAAACAATTTAAAATGACAAAGTACGGTACGGACTTCAGTTAGCAAAATTCAATAAATAGACAAAGAATATAAAATTATTATAAAATTGATTGTCTAAACTAACGAGTTTAGACAGTGATTAAAAATTAATGTATTTTTGCAGCATTTATAAATTCCTTGTGACTGGATTATCCAAAAAAAAATCACTGTAGAATATGCAGTTCCAAATATAGCGCACCCCCATCCCCAGTGTTATTTAGTCGAATAGTCGAATAACGATTGGTCGTTTGAATTTTTTTTTTTAATTCTGTATTTATTACAATCTGTCCTTGGACATTCAGTAATATTTACATTGGCCTACATACTACTTATATACTAAAATTTTATTTTTATTCGGGAACACTTCCTTGACTGTCCCTACTGCTATATTTGTCCTGAGTAGCCAGGTCCTGTGTGGTTCTCCTCCTTAGTCTGGTAAATAATGGTGTTTCGCTCATCAGGTTGGACGCCAGCTAAACCGGATGTTGTTGAATACGATTCATGTATCTAGCGGAGTATTTTTGGACTTCTTCCTTAATGAAGGATGTTTTCAATTCTCTATGCAATTGTTTGTTCGAGAAGTAATTTGGATTGAAAGCGTTGCAATATTTCAAGGTTGGAGTTTGCTGCAGTCCCGCATAACTGTATTCCATATGTCCATACGGGCTTTAAGACGCATTTATAGATTTTTAATTTGTTATCTAAGGATAATTTGAATTTGCCATTCAAAAGCCAATTTAAGGATCTTAGTTTGAGCCCCAAGGCCAGTCTTTTTGTAAATGTATGCTTTCTCCAAGTCAGTGTTCTGTCGAAATAAATGCCTAGATACTTTGCATTATTTGCTACAGGTATTTCAACATTATTAATAGACACGGGAGGGCAACATCCTCTTCGAAGTGTAAACGTTACCTGAATAACGTTTAAATAATCCTATAAATATCTCGACAATTCCGTTTGGGTTTATGTTCCTCTTGTTTCAGTGCCACATCAAATTCAGATTGATTAACAGATTAGCATCTTATATTTAAGAATAAAATTAAACCAAAGACAATGAATTCGTTTCGTTTAATCTGCAACAATGACAAATGATTAGCTATTAATTATAATAATCTATGTTGGATGGAAATGCCTTTAGTTTCATCTATATTAGCTATGTTGTGACACAACATTTCATCTAAGTACCCATTAATAAATTCATCAATCATCATTCAAATATTCTGTCATCGTTATGGGCGATCACAATCATCCGGAATCTAGACGAGAATGTCGTCTAAAATTTTGATTTAATTTTCTTTTGCGCTTGTTCATGTGAATTTTTAACGCTGTAACTGGTTTCGAGAGCTTTAAACTTTAGACAATCTTCAAATTAATGTTGGCGTCATATATCGATTTGTTGAAAGCAACAGCTGGAGCTGCGTAATGACAGCGAATCGAGAAACATACGAACATAAATTTACCTAATTCTATATCAAAAGTTATTACTTTGTCATGCAAATGCGTGCGTCCAATATTTGCACGGCTAGGAAATATTTTTTCACAAAAGCTCCACTAAGAAACGTATTGAGTGGTACCTGCCAAGCTTTTAATTTACTTGGAGTTTAGGCGGTTTTTTTACACTCCTGTTGACCAAGAAGGTGATGGTGATTTGTAAGTGCAAACACTGGAAGAAATGTAAATTGAATCTTTAACAATTATTAGCAAAGCTCTGGGAAAATTCAGTGCAGTTAGATTTGTTTTGTTAGAAATTTTGTATTCTGGAAAATTCTGTCAACGTTATTGAACGTTATTAAGGTGTAGTAAAAAGAAATTCATTATTTGTGAATGGAATTGAAGAGTTTATTTAGCATAGTTAAAATGATTCGACTTAGATTAAATATGCGCTGTTGTGTTCGATAATTTACTGACATTTTGATGGTAATTTCATTATGCCTCTCTCATAGAAACTCCCGTCCAGTTGGCAAAAAATTGAGGCAATCGATATTCAAAAGCTAATCGTGCTGCTGATTTTTCACCAGCAAAATCATTTGCAATAGATAGGAACAAATGGAAATCATTAGGTGCTAGGTCCAGGCTATAGAGTGGATACATATGAACCTACCAGCCAAGCTCCTGGAGCTTGAGACAACCAGCTATCAAAATGTGTTGCTGGCGTTGTTCTACTCGAACACAATTGCTTCGCTATTGGCCAAAGCTAGCCTCTTCTGGACGATTAATGCTCCAGATAGTTCAATTGTTGACATTATAGTCCACATTTAACCCTAGGGGGGCACTTTATAATATAATAGATGATTCCTTGCCAATCCCACCAAACAACCAGCAAAAACTTTTTTACTCTCAATGCTGGCTTGGCCATCATTTGCACCACAACCATTTTCGCTTGATGTTGTTGTAAGTGACCTACTTTCACCAGTCACTAGCCAACATCTGTTTTAGAATTGATTTTGCTACGATTCAACAGCGATTCTCAGATGAAAATTTGACCCATGAGGTTTCCTGAATTAACTCGTGTGGCACCCTTTGAACTTCTCTTTGTACGCAGCCTTATTCAAGTGGTAGCAAATGATTTTTTTGTGCAATACGTAGCTCCTTGACAATCGAAACAGTGTTTATATGATGGTCAGACTTGATGATTTCCATTATTCTTTCGACATTTTCTACAATTGACCTTCCGGATTATGATGAATTTTTTGACATCAAAATTATCGAAACTTTATCGACGTAGCCAAAAATTGTGCATGGTTGGCCGTTACAGTATCAGGATAATAAATACAATTTACCTATGTCGAACAGAAAATATAAAATATGGTGTATTTTTTCTTTGCTTTTTTGCTGGTTGCTCTGAAGTTTCTGTCCAGATAGCTGGTGCATTTAAAAATAGTGCAAAATAATCGTATCTGGTAAAGCGAATGATTAGAGGGCCGAAACGTTCTTCAGCTATTCTCAAACTTCATCTTCCTGGGTATGAAGGTTGTGGTTGTGATATAATGTGCCCAGTGGGCCACTTTTGGTAAGCAGAACTGGTGCTGTGAGATGAACCAAATGTAGTGTTACGGTGCCCATCCGTGACTTGCGCTTAAACAACACTAAGTCAAACAATCGTAAAATTATGTGCGTAGTGTTTTGAGTACAAAATCCTATCTTTCTAGGGCCTACCAGTCTTACAACTATAGGGAAAATAACTTTAAAAAAATAAAAAAATAATAATATTTAGTAATAAAATAATATCCATTTAGTGGTTTCAGAACCGCTAGTCTGGCAAGGCTGTCAGCTGTTGAATACCTGTCATGTGAAGTGTTATTTATTTAGTGAAAGGTTTGCCATTTACGAATATAAATAGCTTAGCAATCAAAGAATAAGTGAAAATAGTTAAAACTTACTACAAAGGTGGTGATTCAAACGTGGACCTTTAAATGAATAAAATTTTCTTCAGCGACGAAGCTCATTTCTCACTAGGTGAGACTAGGTCAACAAACAAAATTGTCGTATATGGGGCTCGGAAAAGTGATTGTGAAATCTGGAAAAAATGACTGAATTTTTTTTTTTTGCTGAAAAGTACCTCTAAAGGATCCATTTCTACAACCAATCCAAACGCGGTCATTTAAATGATATTGTACAGGATGATTTTTTAAGATTTAAGTTTTTCAGATTGGCAGCACTGGTTGGTAATGGCGTTCAAACGTCATCTGTCAAAGTGAAAAGTGTACAGTATACTCTGCCATTTCATCATGGAAAGGCTAACAAACGAGCAACGATTGCAAATCGTTGAAATTTATTACCAAAATTCGTGCTCTGTGACAAATGTGCATCGTTTGATACGACTATTTTATGGTCGTCATAATCGACTTGCTGAATCAACAATTCGTGCTGTTATCTCCACATTTCGCACCAAATTCACTTTGTTGGACATAAAACCACCGACTCGCATGCGTAGAGTGCATACCGAAGAAAATATTGCAGCCGTAGTGACCAGTGTTAATGACGATCGTGAAATGTCAATTCATCGCCGTTTTCAGCGATTGGGCATGTGTTACTCAACCACAAGGAACATTTTACACTTCGATTTGGGTTTGAAAGTCTAAAAAATTCAACTCACTTAAGAATTGAAGCCGAATGACCTACCACAACGTCTAATTTTTGGTGAATGGGACGGCCTTACAAAAGCTCAATGAAAATCCACTGTTTTATCGAAAAATTGTGTTCAGTGATGAGACTCATTTCTTGCTGAATGGATATGTAAACAAGCAAAACTGTCGCATCTGGAGTGATGAACAGCCTCCTGCCATACATGAATTACCGATGCATCCCGAAAAAACGACAGTCTGGTGTGGTTTATGGGATGGTGGCATCATCGGTCCATTTTTTTTTTCAAAGACAACCGTGAAAGAAACGTTACCGTCAACGGCTAACGATATAGAGCCATGATACGCGATTTTTTTTTTGTCCCATAGGCTGAGCGGAACTTGGTTGACATGTGGTTTCATCAGGACGATGCAACATGCCACACTGCTCGTGAAATAATGGATATGTTAAGGGATGAATTTGGTCTCTCGATTTGTTCTTGTAAGTTGGCCCCTCAGATCTTGCGATTTAACGCCTCTTGATTATTTCTTGTGGGGTTACGTCAAGTCGTTAGTCTATGTGGACAAGCCGAACACTATTGAAGCTATAGAGGATAACATAACACGCGTTATTCGTGGAATACAGGCCGAAATGCTCGAAAAAGTGACGAAAAATTGGATCTTCCGAATGGGCATTTTGAGACGGTATCAAGAACAACATTGACATGAAATTATCTTTAAAAATTAAATGGCAGAGACCACTTTATCGTTTTCGATAACAAATTTTAATATACGATGCAAATTTGAGTATTTTATTCGATTTAAAAAAAAAAACTACGATTAAAAAATCACCCTTTATTTCGTTTATAATGTCAAGTTATGGTTTAATTATTTTAATGGAATAAAAGTTTCGTTGAAATCGTAGCTTTATGTGAGGTTTTATTTAACTTTACTTGAAAACGAGAAATGAATAAACCTTACTTACATGGCGTGAGATATTTTTATTAAAGCCAACTATAGAAAAAATAAAGTATTTTATTTATTGCTTAGTCTGATTTAGGATAAATCATACATTAAATTTCCAATGTCCTGGATGTCATTGTTAAAAGCATCGTCTTTTTTTTTTTTTTTTTCATTTTGTTTTAGAAATTGTGTGTTTTTAAATTCTGTTTTCATATATTTTCTCCGTGTACTTCACTTTTCAGTTCTACCCAATATTGCGAATAATTTCCGTCACGATGTTGGTTTTTTTTTTTTCTCTGGTTATTTTTGCTTCAAAAACTCAATATATGACTTATCGATAACACTTCACTTCATTTACTTAATTAAACGTTAAAAATCGTAATTACTCGCAAACATTATTAACAAATTTGTTGTCCATGGCTATAACAGAGCAAAAAGAGAACAGGCAATTAACATTATCATTGATAAATAATTGTAATTGTTTAATGTTACTCCTCGTGTTCTCTGTGCAAATCCGTTTTTTTGTTTGTAATATTTTTAGACTGGTTATCTACCCGAACAACGTCAGGGCGGCTAAAACTGAATTCAACTACCAACAATATGTTGTTGCTATTTTTTTATTTTTTGTTCAAGTTTGAGGGCGAATGTTTTGACACCTCAGCCGAGATGTTTTGTGATTTCACTCTGATTTTACAGTCACATTTTTGTCATACTGAAACTTTGTTGGTTCACATTTTTGCGTGTGAATTAATGTGATTCACAAACTGGTAAAGGAAATAGATAATGAATAAAAATTTTCGGAAGTATTTCGTCCGAAATAAGAATATAAAGCTATTGATAGTGTGATAAAAGTAGAACTAATTCGAATTGTGTATAATTACTTTACAAGCGCTATTAAGTTGATGTTTATTGTTTTGATAGAGGAACTATCAAGTCATTTCATACAAATTCAATTACCTTCAAACAGCGTATTAAATATTAACAAATCTCGCTAGCAGATAAAAAGAACAACCCAGGATTACTCTTCAGTCGGAAAACGTACAGTTGAATTCGTAGCTATTAAAAAACTCATACCATAATACGCTCAAATGTGAGCATTGCTGGAATGAGTTAAAATAGTTTTGAATAAAACGGATATGGCTCCAACAAAATTGTCTTCAATATTCCTTACACTTTTGGAATTAGATACTGAACAAATCGACAGTCAGAACAGGATTTAGCAATAAACTCTACGACTGTCGGCAGGCTCAAAGTTGGACAAAAACGTAAAAGTTCGAACAGGCCAAAGCTTATATGATGCCCTACATATAGGGTGATTTATTAAACGTAGTTTTTTTTTTTAATCGAATAAAACTCTCAAATTTGCATCATGTATTTTTTATTGGAATCGATAAATTGGTCTTTGACATTTAATTTTTAAAGACAATTTCATGTAAATGTTGTCCGCGGCTTCGTCTCAAAATCTCCATTCGGCCTGTATTCTACGAATAACGCGTGTTATGTTATCCTGTAAGGCTTCAATAGTGTTCGACTTGTCCACATAAACTGACGACTATACATACATTGTATATATCTATACATATAGGTAACGAATTGAATCATGTAGCGGTAGGTTGTTTCGAATATGAGTCAGAATTAAGTTTTTGAACGACATTTTTTAATAAAGTTGTGAACTCAAAATTGAAACGAAATTAAACTTTCGCAAAAGTCCCTAATTTTTGCATTTTTGCATGCATTTTTTTAATCAAAGTAGGTGTTGCAATTACTGTTTATTATTAACTAATTTAAAAAATTAATGTTGGGTGTTGTTAAGGCTACTCCATTGAATAGTTTTCTCAACAATAATAAAACTCGTCCTATGAAGGTGGCGAGATTCAATGTCTTTTTGGACAAAGTTTTGTTCGATATTGCTAAAAATAATTGCTACATTACTTTCTCTGATTATTTAGCTCATGATGGGGAGTGTATGTTAATTAGAATTACTATCTTCTCTTCTCATCTCTTAAACTTGGCACATAAGCTCTTCTTCGTTCAAGGATGAGGAATGGGCCACACCATGCTTCCACATGGGTCCTATATCGCTGAAGAGTTGTCGTGGGAATTCGATTGTTTTTCCTACGAATAGTTTGGTTTGGTATTTTTTCGTATTTTGGTTATAAAGAAATATCTTCCTGAAAAAGTTCATATCCGTTCATCTTTTGATATAGCTTCGCACACAGATGTGCTATCAAAGCTTAGTTTAATCTACAGTTTTCACAGGATCTCGATCATTTTATCCACATATATTTTCTTTGTGTCAATAAAGAACTTTGCTGAAATTGAACCATATCGGTCTATGTTTTGATGTAGCATCTTTACAAATGAAACGCCCTCGCCTGGATTTATCACATCTACAAGCTGCTATTAATCAAAATTTTCACATATTTTGCACTCATAATGTCGCAATGTGTTGCCGTTGCACTACATTTGTGTGATTCCAACAGGACTATTTCGGGTCCGACGGTGAAGAATACTTTGAGAGTGGTCTTGACCGAAAACGATGTGTATGTCCAACAAGAAATCTGCCCATTTTTGCACCGGCACCCCGTTTCTTTTGAAAAATTTGTCCGTATTTGTAGCTGCTGTAGCTTATATGTAGAAATTTGACACTATGTACGTGGTTTCAAAGCCGCCGGTCTGGCAAGGCTGTCAGGGGGGTATCATTGGACGTTATTTTTGTGCATGGTCATTGATGATCAATAATAAGAAAAATAGTATTTTCGACCAAAAACATTAAACAAATTTATGTATTCTATCCACATTTTGGTTTCAAAAGTAAAGTTAAATAGAACACAAATAAAGGTATGATTTCGATGAAACTTTTATTTCATTATAATGCTTGAACCCTGTCATTATATACGAAATACAATGTCATTTAAACGACCGCCTCTGGTTTGGTTGCAGCAATGGATCCTTTTTAAGGTAGTTTTCGGGCGATATCTCAGCGATGACTTGACGAATGTTGGTTTTCAAATACTCCAGAGTTTGGGAATTATCCGTGTAAACATGGTATTTGACATTGTACACGTACATGTTCGGCTGTGCGAATATATATTAAGTAGGGCTTGAGATTTAATTATTGCGGAAAGTAGAGAAGCCAAGCACCTAAATTAGAGTATATATGAGTATAATTTCTTGAAATATGGCGAGAAATTATAACAAAAGAAAATTGTTGATTGAGGAAAAAGTAAAAAGGGAATTTGAAGTAAGTTGTGGACTTAATATGTATAATATATATAGGTATAATTTATTTGGGCAGCTCGTGCTCACCTTCGGTGGGTTACAAAAGAAGAAATTGTTCTTAAGGAGTGCCGGTGATCAAGAGCTCGAAAATTTAGTGTATTTTCACAATTTTTTTCTTACAATAAAAAAAACGAAAAACGGTATTTAATTTTTTTAAGCTTTTTATTTAACTTCTTTTACAGGCAAAAATTAAATAAAGATTTTTGTTGTAATTTTAATCATTTTAAAAATTCATTCATTTCTTTTACATACAAAAATGAAATAAAAATTTTTGTTGTAATTTTAATCATTTTAAAAATGGCGCTGAAGTTGAACTTCCCGAAAAATTGGACCATTTTGACTCTTCTATTTATCTGAAACCCAAAAACCAAAAAAAAATATTAATCATTATGACTTTAGCTATGTCCCTTACTAGAATAAAGCAAATTGACAAAATGTCGCGGCTTTGAATTTGACACTCTATAAATCGGGTTTTTTTTTCAGTTTTTTAATCAAAATAAGAAATAATTGAAATAATAATATGATTCTAGTACGGGCGATAGCCGTTGATGTTGTGAACAACATATTACAATTTCAGATGATTCAGTTGAATAGTTTTTTTTTTTTTTTTGACAACACCAGGCCGAAAATATCAGTTTTGAGATAATTGAGTTTTAAGAGTTTTGAGAGTGGATATTTTCAAAAATTTCAATAAATTTTTATTACTTACAGTTAATCAGCGATTCCAGCACCACACAGAACTCCTGTTTCTTCGTACTCCAATGATTCTTCATGCCTCTGATTTTTTCGCACTGTCCGAGCTTCTTTGGAGATATCAGTACTTCGACGGTTGGCTGTATATACTCGACGAGCGTCGCGGTCTCGTGCGAGTTTCGTCCGCTTGTGGTCCGATGGTGATACCCATGACCTCCATAATTTTCAAAACAGCGGCGAATCCTTCATTAAATATCCAGGCAGAAATATAAGTGCCGATATCAATTAATTTTTTGCTCTAGCTGCCAGACACAAAAATTGAAATTCTCATTATAGTTCTGGTTATTACAACCAATACACCTTTTCAATAAATCATCTGCCGTTAATTCTTCGTAGATGGTTTTCAATATTTCTTGCGCGTCATCGTCTAGAGCAAGTGGATGCTCATATGTATCTAAAGTACCTGCAGGTTCTCTCTGGCACCATTTACACCACTATTCTGGACCTGGAGGACAGTGCGAGTGTTGAGGATTGTCATCTGACTCTACCTGCTAAAACGGCTGTAGAATCGAAAATACTGGGAATATTGAATTTGACAGCTTTTAAGAGTACAAGCCTATACTTTAAAAAAAGAATTCGATTTTTTGAAAATTCTAGACCCCCTTAAGTTATATGTGCCAAGAAACCTCGGTTCTCTTGGTTTTATAGTATGTTCTTGATATTCCGTTTCAGTTTTGGGCATTATTGAATAAGCCAAATTCACAATAACGCTAGTTTCAATTATACGTTTACATGCAATTTCATTTAGTAGTAATTAATAATAGAATTTAACTTAATATTTAGATTTAGATAATTTAGGTAATTAGCCCAATTAGTTCATGTTTATAATTCAAGAGGCTGAATATAATTATTAGAGACAAATGTAGTTTATACAGACGTAGCCCGCCACAAAAAACGCCTGACGGCGTCAAATCGCATGATCTTAGTAGCCAATCGACGTCGAAGAAAGTACGCTTCTTCATGCAATAAAGCCAAACTCGGTCACTGGCACCGTGTTGTTAAAACTACATATCGTCCACTTAATAATCTTCAATTGCTGGCCAAAAAAAATCGGTTATCATACGACGATAGAATTCTGAATTGACGAAATGACGGAAAAATACGGCCCAATGACACCTCTACCAACATGCGCATCAAACAGTCACTTTTTCCGGATGCAATGGTTTTTCCAAAATCACTTCTAAGTTCTACTAGCCGCATATGCGACAATTTTGCTAGTTAATGTAACCACTGAGTAAGAAATTAGCTTCATCGCTGAACAAAATTTTAGTCGAAAAATCGGCACTGAAAGCCTGTTGCTGTAGCAACTAATCAGCATATCTACGACGTTGTGAATGGTAAGCCGGCTTTAATTGTTGCGTGAGTTGGAATCTATATGGATGGGGGTGCAAATCCAAATGCAAAATACCCCATAATGAGCCGTTAGATAGGCCCAATTGCTGAAAACGTCGAGGAATCAACAAATTCGGATTATCCACCATACTTTCACTAACAGAAGGGATATTTTCGGCAGTGCATACATAGCGATGATACACAGGCCTAACCACGTCTGTAACGTTTCCAGTCTCTTCCAATATATCTGTATAATCTTGTCAATTCCTTGCACAGTAAGTTGATTATAACGACTATAATTAGCCCGTAATGCACAAAAAATTCCCACGTTTTAATCACCTGTTTTGTAGTAAGTTTTACCTATTTTTACACATCATTGGGTTGTTAAAAGATCCACATTCGTAAATGGCAAACCTTTCACTAAATAGATAACACTTCAGATGACAGGTATTTAAGAGCTGACAGACCTTGCCAGACCGGCGGTTTTTAAATCACTCTGTACAAAAGATATTTTCCAATCGGCTTTAGCAATCTGTAACTGGTGCTGTATAAGTGCGATTGTCTTACTCTACATGACATTGGAAAGATAAGATTTCGTACTTATAAAACTACAGAGACAGCTTTGTGATTGCTAGACTCAGTGTTGTTTTAAGCCCGCATCAAAAATGGGTAGCAGCAAAGAGAAAATACCCCATAGTTTACATTTTGTGTTCGATAAAAGCAAAAATAATTAAAAAAATAAAACTGGTTGCATCGATTCCATTTCGGTGATTTTGATACTAAAGATGCATCACGATCTTGAAGTCGAATTATCAGAAATGTCGGCAGAATAATGGAAATCTTTGTGTTTGACCTTTCTGTTTCAATTACCCAGGACCTAGGCAGTGCACAACTAACCGTTCCAAATCACTTGAATAAGGCTGGATACCAAAAGAAATTCAATGTGTAGGCGATAAATGAGTTAATGAAAAAAAACAGCCATAGTGCTTTGAATTGAAATTCAAATTATCCGGCACACTTTCAGTAACAAAAGTAATATTTTCGGCAGCACTTAACGTTAAAAGAGACTTTCTACAGGGTGGCGCAATAGAACGTGCATATTGCATCATCTTTTTTTGCGGGGTAGAAAAGGCGCGGGCGGGGGGGCGCCTACATCGTTGGGTTGGCGGGTTCATGGAGTTTTAGTCGCTATGAATCACTTCGACGGGAAGCGTCGCGCATTTTGCGTGCGCGCATTTTACGAGAACTCTCGTTCATATATTGCCACTAGGCGACTATATTGTGCTGAATATGGACTACGGCGAATTAGTGAAGCTCCGAGTGCTAATTTAATTAAAATATGGGTAAAGCGTTTTGAAGAGACCGGTTCAACATTTAAACCACAAGCAAATGGTCGCCCAAGAACATCTAAGACCGACGACAATGTTGAGAGAGTTATGGAGTCAGTACGAGGAAATCCACAAATGTCGAGTCGCAAGAGATCGTCTGTCTTACAATTATCGCGACGAGGTTTGCAACGAATTTTAACATTGGATCTTAAACTGCATCCATATAACATGCAATTAACACAAGAATTGAAAAAGTCTGACTTCATAGCAAGGCTCGCATTTCCTAATAAAATGCTTAATCGATTTTTCAATTTTGACAATTTCCTTTTCTCTGACGAGGCTCATTTCCTTATGAATGGGTTCGTAAACCGTCAAAATTGTCGTTACTGGAACAGTGAAAATCCCAAAATCAAACACCAGAAACCATTGCATAGTCCTAAAGTGACAGTATGGACAGCAATCTCTGGCAGAGGAATAATTGGTCCTTTTTTCTTCGAAAATGCGCGGGGCCAAAACGTCACGGTTAATACGGAACGCTATGTTGAGATGTTGGACGGATTTTTTGGCTCCAGAAATTGAAAGTTCAAGAATAGTGAATTCCAGAACTTGGTTCCAACAAGATGGAGCTACCTGTCACACATCAAATGACTCTAGGGCGGTGGTGAAGTAGATGTTCCCTGGCAGACTGATTTCGAAAAGAGGTGATATCCCATGGCCCCCACGTAGTCCAGACTTGACTTTTTTTTGTGGGGATACCTCAAACACAAAGTCTACAGTAATAATCCAAGAAACATCGTCCAGCTCAAGGAGAATATCCGTGGTGAAATGGCAGCCATTATTACTTTTACATTATTATTACCAGTATTACTGAAGAAAATTTTCAATAATTTTCGTTTGCGGTTAGAGGAGTGCCGTCGTAGAGAGGGTCACCATTTAGATGATGTTATTTTTAAAAAATAAGCTACATTTATTACTCTACAATGCCTTAGATTTATTTTAACCATACCTTTTGTATTTATTTTTTAATTTATTTTTTAAATATGCACGGTCTATTGCACCACTCTGTATTAGTGGATATACTCGTATACCAATATCCTTACAGTGCTCTATTCCTATTTCTCTCTCTCTCTCTCTCTCTCTCTCCTCAGCAACTTCGGATGTTGAATTGAAGCAAATTTTACGCTTCCTTCAATAATATCTCTCATCCCCAAATATTACCCTTTGCTTAACATTTAACATTAACATTTTAATGATACGCATAGATCAAGTTATTATAATAATAATTGAATGAGTATGTATGCATACATTGTTAACTTATAGTTTAGATTCTTATTGTCTTAAGTGCTTCTGCCGCATACGAATGTATTTCACAATAGTTCCATAAGTGTTTGCAGCTATAAAGTATTGTTTATTTTGGACCTCATTGGATGAGTTGTTCATTTCCGCTTAATTGAGTTTTCTTTGCGACCATCACCCGGTTGCCATCACCATTGCCATCATCTTTTGGTCTTCCTATGAGCTATAATTATCGATATCATCAAGCCAGCTTTATCCCCCATAAATAAAGCCAACAAGCAAGACAACATTAATGCTTAACTAAACAACAAAGTCATTCCACGAGCTGGACAAAATGGGGGCATCTAATAATAAACTACACGTTCATACTATTGTCCAAATATCTTTGAATATTTACTTTGTAAAGGTATTTGATGTTGTTTTTAGTTTTGGTATGCATTTAATTAATGTCAAACTAACTGATAACACGAAATATAAAACCCACTGCGTTGGTCAAATGAACTACAGCAGCCAAAAGCATCAGCGGCAGCAGCAAATACAAAATTTGAGTTTAGTCAGCGAAATAGCGAAATGTTGTAAAAACCTATAACAAAATTCAATATTTCTGGCATTTAAATCATCTTCGCACAGACTCAAACATCCACAACACATTAAGTGACCACTCATTTGCCCACACGATACAAACAAGTGCGGTTACTGTAATCATTGGCTAAAGTGCACAGTGGGATAAAATGGTCTTTACTGAAATGGTTTTACGTTTTGGTGCTACTATAAAAAACTATTTTTTGTCTTCCACATAACACTTGATGATAATTAAAACCAAACAAGAACCCGCGAAATTGTTTTGCATGGTTCGAGTTCGACAACATGTGAAATGTATAGGGTGATGCATAAGTAACGTTAACGGCGACTATTATGAATGCATTCTTGTGCATCATTTGATTTTAATTCATGAACCAATTGCATCTTATATGGGAAAAGATGTAACATATGTAAAATTCTTTGCAAAAGACCGCCTACACATCTCTAACTGCTGAGAATGTCGCCTGGCGGAAGTTTCGAGGTTTTCCGCAATACTTGCAATCGTCGCTACATTTCGAACTGCACGAGGTCTTCCAGCATGCAGATGATCACAGACAGCCCCTTGTTGCCCAAAACGCTGAACCAATCGATAAATTGTTAGAGAGCTAGCAGCATTTCGAACATGAACGAAATTTCGTTAGATCTGAATAATCGAATGCTGACTTTCAAAGTAAAATTGAACAACTTTGATTCTTTGTTCTGTGCTGAGCTTTTCCATCATAATTTTTCCAAGTATTATTTAGCTAATTCTGTAAAGAGACGAAAAAAAA
>JAHXMU010027600.1:0-28685 GCA_019455685.1 Philornis downsi | reverse complement strand
GTGCTCGAATGTGGAGTTGCATTGCAACCGGGTGCTACAGACCCATATAGTAGCAGAAGTGGTAGCAGATATGTGGTAGTACCACAATTGTTAGCCCCTTTTCCTAGATAGCTCAAGTTTTACTTGGCTATCCCAGGGGGGCGTTGGCAATCGCATTGTATTATGCCCAGTGTGTCGCACACCGTGGGTAAGACCTTCACGGCGAGACTCACGTTAAACCCTCGTGGACTTCTGAAGGAAGCAAGAAGGAAGGACAAAACAAAGTTATTGGTTTCAACGAACAAAGAGTTCACCCGTTTGGGACGCTGTGTGAACGTTGACAACTATAATTTTGAAGTGATGGAAGAATTCATCTACCTCGGTTCCGCTGTAAACAAAACGAATGATGTCAGCATGGAGATAAAGAGGAGAGTATTGCTTGCTAGCAGATGTTACTATGGGCTAAGCGAGCGATTCAATGATAAAGCCCTCTTTCGACAAACAAAAATCCGACTATAGCAGACGTTGGTTTTATCTGTCTTGTTATATGGCGCAGAATTCTGGATTATAACGCAAGCGGATGAATCAGTACTGGCAGTTTCCGAGAGGAAAATACTCCGGAAAGTATAAAGAGAGTATCGGCGTATCACGAACAATGAGCTGTATGAGCTATATGCCGACATCGACGTGGTCAAACGCATTACTATACGTCGATTGCGTTGGCTGGATCATGTTGTGCGGATGGACCCAAATGCTCCGGCACGGGTAGTTTTCGACAATGAACTCGATGGACGGCGCAGAAGAGTGCGACCAAAACTCCGTTGGAAGGACCAGACTTTTGAAATACTATCGAAACTTAGTGTGGCGAATTGGAGGAGAAGCGCAAAAGATCGAAGCGCTTGGAATTATTTTCTACGGGCGACGTATAATAGATAAGGATGTGTATTCCAATCGCCACCTAAGAAGAAGAAGGTCGTTTCGATGTGTCGGGCGAACGTTTCGACGATCAACAAGTCTGTTAAATGTACCTAAACTGTGAGTTCAGAATCGTCATTAAACTATTTAAACTGTGTCTAAAAATAGAATGCGTGTAAACTTATTGAATGTGAGAAGGTCCCTCATTTATGTGATGCAAAAGAATTTGTTTTTAATAGACAGAGTGGTAGCAGGTGTTAAAAATTAGAACTTCTTAGTTTATTATATCCATACATTGTGATGTACTTGATGTACGGTATCCGATGATTTTCGTTGACGATATCCAACAAGTTTCGAAACAGAGAGTATGAGTCTGATTTTCACATTTTCTATTATATGTGTAATGTTAACGTAGCTACAATTCTTCAGAATCTTAGGTCTTGTAGAACACTGAAAGTAAAAACCGTTTTTCATATGCTGGGACCTAAAACGTGTAGTTTACTTTTCAATTTGTGGAACCGTCCTAAGATTCCACTTGTTCTTATTATTTTGGTATTGGTCGATTCAAGCATATGTGATACGTCCCGGAAAGAATTACCTCGTTTTTGAAACTTGAATAGGTTGCTGATTTTAGAATTTTAAAGTTAGCGAACATTTTAACACGTTGCCGCACATTTTTAATTTGACGATCACGCTCAGAAACACATTTTTTTCAATTATTATGTGACTGCCAAATGATATCGAGTGTAAGTTATATGTTTGGAAATGAGACTTACCACAGTTTTTCGAAAAAAGAACTGTCGACTGCTATAACCATCATTTGCTCATCATGTCATTCTTTCTCTTCCCGGAGCAAACGACAGCTATGACCGTCGTGACGACTACACGGCATTTGATTTACTAATTCAAAATGATTCCTATGCATAAGTAAGAGTAAATTGGTGTAAACTTAACACAAGAAAACCAGTTTGAAAAAAAATTATCATTTGTATGTATGTATTTGTATAAAAATGAAATAAAAATTATTTTAGGATATACAAATATTTTCACTAATTTACGAAAAAATAAAATGTGAAGTTAGTTAAATGTACAGTTAGTTAGTTAGAAATACTAACAGAATAAATGGTTTGCCTTCACAGAACCACACTTTTCAACTGCATGAACTGAAATGTACTAAACATTTTGTACAGTCATGAACGACTGTTATAGCCGTCATTTGTCTCTAGGTGCCCAAATGTTTCGAAACGGTAAAACATTACAAAACGCATAAAAGGGCAATAAATATGCTGTCTGGTATGCTACACCTTTTTTTCGATGTACGAGTATTACTCAATAATTAACAAGTGTGTGCGTCAGTACAATTCGTATTAGCGCTGTTCTTTTTTTTATTGATTAAAATGTGACGGCTATAGCCGTTTTTTGCCTACATATCGCTAAAGATGGGACGGCTACAGCCGTCATTTGCAGCAACGTATTAAAGAGCTCTGTACCTTGCCATGGCTGGCCTAATAAGTAATCCATTACTCTTGGGGAGAATACAATTTTTGGAATGAAAGATTAATTAAGCTGTCAGCATGGATAGACCAATAGACAGATAAATCAGCTGAGAAATGCTTCTTCAATAGTTAAACTAGGTTGGCAAATCAAATACTGAACATAAAAGCATTCAAGTTGTATTCTTAGTTCATTGTAGTGTTTTTCTTTCCACCTATTCAACTTTCAGCAGAAACACTTATTCGTTACATTTATTGTCCAATTTCCGCTTGATATAAAGTTATTTAATATTTTTATTAAGCATGAAATCGTGATGAGACGTCCTTGAATTACATGAAGATTTATGATTTAACGATGTGAAAAATATTATGGTTGTTTCGTCACCTTCGTTAAATGTCTTTAAAGTGATACTTCCCCCCATATTTCTTGGCCATTTTGCAGAGGACTCAAACTCCCCCTTGCCGGATGGAGAACAATGAAAAATATTAAAACAAACAGAAATTAACCAATAGGCAAGACTGATGAGCGTGAGGCGAGCAAGGCAGGCATGATGCATGCAACATTTCGGAGTAGTGACAAAAAAAAGGAATTACATACAACTGGTGGGGCCATGAATGGAGATGTGGCTGACAGCCAACAGCAACTACAAAGTTTGCCACATTAATGCAATTTATGGGCAGAACAACAAATCTAAGGGTCTTTCACAAAACATCAAACATCGAAAAAGCCGAAATGAAACTCTCATACATGGATACCCTTGACTTTGGCCATTTGTGATGCACAGAGGCTTTTCTGTTGGTTGCATGTAACCAACCCACTCTCGATATTAAGGCACCAGCACACATTTATACACACACACACACAACTGTAAAAACCGTAGCAGAGAACAATGCGACCCATTGCAACCACTTTGAGAGGCCCAGACACGGAGTATGGTTGGGTGACTGGCCAAGCAGAGAGCTCTTAGGTTTCCCCATTCAGGCATAACGACAAAAAGCCAACATCAAGAGTTGCACGGCAAATGACTGGTGGACTGGCGGATTATGCACCACCACCAACTACAGTCATTCATGCATCCCATGCCACCACTACCGATGTTGCGGACCATGAAGTGCACACAGAGAAGGCTTAGGTGCTGTTGTTGTCTTGCCACCCAATCCCAAAACGTCTGGCTGGACATGGACATTGCTAACACACAGACATGTATGCATCTAATGCCCGGGTGTGGGTAAGCGGTGCGACCATAGGAATACGACAAAGGCCAAACCAAGTTATCGTGCCTATCCAGATGGAGACACACGGAAGGATGGACGTACGGGCACTCCAAAGAGATTGCATAAACACAAGCACCAGACTTACATCCCAAATATGGAGGGTCTGCATGGTTGCACATTGTTGGCTCACATCACACATGTTCACGTACACACCAACTTGTGGCAAAAGGAATATGTAGACCTTCTTATGTACTCCGTCTTCCACTCATCTACGTACATGCGTCACGATGTCCTTCCTATGTGCAACGCAAAAAAGTTCCAGACGTATGAAAAAATATGCACAAAATGCTCTGTGTTCCTCCTTTTTTGTTGCTCATGCAACAGGCATTCTTGCATACCGCATTTATAGTAGGAAAAATACTTTCCTTTAAGCCTCTATATAAAAAAACAACGGTCTTTGCGAGTTCTTTTTGATGGAATTCATCAACGCCATCTTTGTTGTCATTAGTCATCACGTCAGGATTTCAAAATTATTCAAAGATTTAATTAAATCTTGAGATTTTCGCAATGAAAACAAAACGGACACAAATATAAAGGCATTTCGATGCGGTAAGGATCTCTTCTATTTCCATGATAACTGCCAGCGTCAAAGGCGACTATCTTTTTCGTCACGTCTGCTGTAAGATAAACTTTAAAGCTTAAACATTTAAGCAGGACACTTTTCATAAAACAATTGAAATCCACTGCTCATATAGAAAAGAGTTTGGCATGGTAAAGAAAAGTGTCTCAGGATACATTTTTCACAAAAAAAGTTCCTAGAGAAACTCTTTTCACATCTTTTCACAAGGGAAAATGTCTTGGAAGGCGCCATTCAAATAAGAAGCGTATTGCAAGACATAGTTCGTGTAGGAAATGTTTTGGGAAATGGTGCGTACATAGAAAATATCTTGGGAGACAGTTTTCTCATAGAAAATTATCTTTGGAGACACTTTTCATAAAAAAAAAAAAATGATTTGGAAGACAGTTCTTATACACAAGAAGTATTTTTCGCATAAAAGTTTACTTTAGGGCAAACTTTTGACATTTTGGGAGACCTTTCATAGAGAAAAGTTCCTTGAAGACACTTTTTCATTCAGGAAAAAGTCCAGAATGTAGTTCTTCATATAAGAAAGCGTCCAGAAAATATTTTTTCTTATTGAAAATTGTTTTGAAAGACACATTTTCATATTGAAAACTTTCTCGGAAGACAATTTTTCATACAGAAAAGTGTCTGGGAGTACACTTTTCACATCGAAAAGTGTCTGGGAAGACAGTTTTCACATAGAAAAGTGTCTGGGAAGACAGTTTTCACATAGAAAAGTGTCTGGGAAGCCACTCTTTCACATAGAAAAGTATGTGGGAAGGCACTTTTTCACATAGAAAAGTGGTTTGGAAAACATTTTTTCACATAGAAAAGTGAGTGTAATTTCTCTAAGTGTATATTGTAGAAAGATCATCATAGCCGCTCCTAGAACATTCAAGTATGATGTATGTAATCTCTTTCCCTCTTTATGTGTGGGTGGGACTTTTCTGGAATTACGTTTACGACAATAAGTTATGTTTGTTCCTTTCACTCCCATTATATAGTCTGTTGTTATCTCCTTTTCACTTATTATGTAAATAAGAACATTCTAGAATTAAGTCTATGATATACAATACTATTCTGTAAATGTTTGCCTTTGTTGCACCTATTTTGTGAATATGTGTTCTCTCTGGAATTATGTAGAATTTTCTAGAATAAGTAATTTTAGTATAAATAGAGCAACTTTGTACGTTTGAAGGGAATTAATAAAGTTGATGTTGATGTGGAAATACGTTCCACGATACCAAAAAAATGTGTTGGAAGACACTTTTTAACATAGAAAATTGTCTTAGAAGACATTTTTCGCATAGAAAAGTGTCTTGGAAAACATTTTTTCATATAGAAAAGTGTGTTGGAAGACATCTTCACATAGAAAAGTGCATGACAAGACATTTTTTCACATAGATAAGTGCGTTCGATAACATTTCTTCACATAGAAAAGTGTCTTCGAAGATACTTTTCCACATAGAAAATTGTCTTGGAAAGCATTTTTCTCATAGAAAGGAGTCTTGTAAAATATTTTTTCAAATAGAAGTGTCTGGAAAGACATTTTTTAACATAGAAAAGTGTCTGGGAAGACATTTTTTAACACAGAAAAATGTCTGGGAAGACATTTTTTCACATAGAAAACTGTTTTAGAAGACATTTTTTTCACATAGAAAAGTTTCTTGGAAGACACTTTTTCATATAGGAAAGTGTCTTACAAGACATTTTTTCACAAAGAAAATTGTCTTGAAAAACGTTTTTTTACATAAAAAAGTGTTTTAGATAACATTTCCACAAAGAAAATTGTCTTGGAAGACATTTTTCACATAGATACTTGGAAGACACTTTTCATATGGAAAAGTGTATTTCTGTCTGTTTTCTTGGAAAATATTTTCCACACAGCAACGCATCTTTGGAGCACAGCAAGGTATCTCTGGAAAGTGTCTCATAGAGAAGAATCTTAGAAGTCTTTCTCCCAGAAACGAGTCTTGGGCTGCAATTTTCACAAGGGAAATTTCTTAGTTAAGTGGCTTAGGAGACAGATTACATTAATTCATAATTTTAGGGAAGGGATAGAGAAGAAAGAGGTCAAAAATGGCAACACCGGCTAGCATAATCAACGGATAGTGGTCCCATCAAAATTGAAGCACGAAACAATTCTGTGATATATGTGGCTTGTAAATCGAAATTTATGCTTTTAAGGGGCAATAACAGAAAAGAAAGGGAAAAGCCATAATCATCAAAATCAAGAAGTCCACAGTATGATCGAGTAATATTTTGAAATCCGTAATTGTAAAATAGAAATTGGTAATAAAGGGACAATACATGGTACCACCGCCTAAAACAAATGGTTGAGCCTGAAGTTGTGAAATTAGGTAAGTGGATTCTATAGAAGAAAATAAAAAAAAATAGAATTTAATTATGTTATTTATCGTATATATAATATTTTTTTTATAAATTATTACATATATACTCGTATATTTTATATATGTTTTACGCAAAAATAGTAACATTATTTTAAACAGGTGGCTGAAACTGAAGACGCTTCTAAATATCACAGTTGCAATTAGAATTCGGTTATATTTAGTACCAATACGTTATTTGATTTAACGTCATTTGATAATATATATCTGTCAAGTTTTCAAACAGTCAAATACAAATGAAAACCCAAGAAAGATCATTCCTTTTATCGGAATTTTCCCATATTGTACACGTACATTCTGTCAAAAAGGACAGAAGTCCACGAGGGTTTAACGTGAGTCTCGTCGTGAAGGCCCTACTCACGGTGTGCGACACACTGGGCATATTACAATGCGATTGCCGACTCCTCCCTGGGATAGCCAAGAAAAAACTTGGGCTATCTAGGAAAAGGGGCTGACAATTGAGCTATTAACACATATTGGCAGCCCTTTCTTCGCAGCCAGGAGATACCAAATTGATTATGCTAGTATGGAACATAATCCCCATTGGTGGAGGTGAGGCCTATCTTACCACCTCTGCTACTCTATGGGTCTGTAGCACCCGGTTGCAATGCAACTCCACATTCGAGCACAAAGTCTCTACCAGCGATTTTGGTATCAACCACAACCCGCGTGATGCTCCCACTAGGGGTCCAACACCAAATGATCAGGCGGGAACTCAGTCCCGAGGCCTCCTGATCCCCACGCTACCGGCCAAACTCACCGGTTGGAGCTAGGTGCTTTGCTGAAGCAAAGCTACTACCAAATCGTGATTTATACACCTTACTTCACGGGATTGGTCGCCCTGTGGCAAAAGATACAGACTGGACATTTTTACATTCCTGCAGGCACGGAGACCCCAGGCAGATGGAACGGTCGATACTACATTGCAAGGATGCAGAATCCTCACCGGTGGGAGGCGGGGAAACTCCAAACCCCTTCCGTTCGGCGACGGTGAACGGCAACCATGAAATATAGACATAGGGAAGACCCCATGCCTGTCCGTACCCTCCGAGAGATCAACAAGATACAGATGACAGGGCACGAACCCGAGACCTGCCCGTGTGTATCCCTATCACCTCCGGTACCAGACAAAGCCTCTGGTCAAACTTCGTAGATAATCTAACTCTGTAGAAAATCTACTTCCAGTTTCAACCCCTTGCGGTCCAGCGACTGGTGCCCCCGCAAACGAGCACACAGCTGCCAACAATCAAGCTGAACGGGATTGTGGGATCAGCATGATCCGAACAGCCCCACAGCCGTTCAACCCCCAGGTCAGACTGCCGTGAAAAGGTCAGCAGACCCACTTCCCCCAACTACATCACAGTAGCTCTCCGCCGAGCAAATGCTCTGGAAGCAATGTCAAAAAGGACCAGTAGTAGCTCATTGGGCAGACCATGGTGTTACGATTACTACGCGCGAACCATCGTTCGTATTACCGTGGGTTCCTCTAGGATGCAGCCGCCTATTACCTATCTGACGAACACTTTGGATAGTCAAGTAACCGACGATTCTAGTGAATGCTTTTCTAACTATGGCTTTCGGAATCGTCGTCGAATTGTAGGTCCCGTTAAGTGAGTCTAAAATGGAGCCCGAGTAAGCTCCCTGAATATGAGAAGCTCTTCTATATCTGAATGTGAGAAGCTCTTCATACGATGCAGGGATATTGGTTTTAATAGGTCAATAAAAAACAAAATGTTTATCATTCATTCAAATTTATTGTATCACTTTCAAAATGAGACCATTCCGCATTTTCCATAAAAGACTTCAATGATAATCTTTTGTTATCGTGATGCAAAATCCATGAATTTGCTTTCCCCAACAACCTTTCTCAATGAAATTGTTGTCTTAAACGCCTCGTAACACATTTAGATAATATTCTCTATTTACCGCGTGGTCTTTTTAAAAGAATTCCAAGTGCATAACACAATGTTCGTTAAAGAAAGTCATTACCTTGATTTTTGTTTGACGCTGAGGGGGTTTTTCGTTTTCGGCTCTAAATATAAATCTTTTTATGAATGTGGGATTGAAATCAGACACCAGAACTTAGTAATCAAAAAAACAAAACATTTTCGGAAAAAGCTAAAATAAACTAACAAAATCCAGGAAAAGTAAAACTTTTTTAACGGAAATTGATGCGTGTTGAGCTAGGGTGCTTTGCTTTTTTATTCCATTTTATAAGTTGAAACATAACAGTGGAGATCTTTATTCATATTTACAATTCTTACAGCACTAGAACAATATTTGAGTTTGCGTTTGATCTACAAATGAATGAGAATTTTTTGTCAGTTCTAAACATTTTTAAATAAAGGTTTGAATGTTCTTAATGAAGCCAACAGTGAATGGTTATTTGTACGCAGTCTATTTTTGGTCCAAAGAGTAGTTATTTCGATTTTGTCATGAAACTGAACATTTGATGCACAAATAGTCAAAAGAAATTGATTTAGTTAGCATAACAATTAAAAAAATAATATTTTTTCTAATGAATTTATTTTAAAAAAACTTAAAATATGAATTGATTGTATATGTAATAAAATTAATTAATTATTATGATAACCTAACCTGAATTCGAAATTCGATTAATCGCAAATTATTGAACGGCAAGATATTGTGTGAAGTTGACTAGATGAAGTTGTCAATTCTCAATTTATTTTTGAATAACAGAGAAAATTGTTGTACCGCCAGTGTAACCGAAAATAGATTTATTAAAATTCGATTTTCTGGAGCAATTAAATTTCAGCAGCACTTCTAAGGCACTGGAATCAGATTTTTTTAATTTTTATTTTTATTTTTGTGTTTTATATTCCTTTGTTGGGTAATAAAATGTATTTCAACTGTAATTTTTCCACACAAAAATTTAAACTTTCAAGAGATATTCTTTCAAGGCATATTTGTCACAGTATTTTGTTCTAATGCTCTAATTTTTTTAGAAAATATAAATTATTTTGTGTTTTCTTTTTCTCGTGGAAACAAAAGATTTAGTAACATAAAGACAAAAATAATCTAAACAATTTTCTAAAAAAAAGCCAAGAAAAAGTTAAATTCAAATCCAAATTTTAAACTTTTAAGGACCATCCTTTCAACGCATAGTTGTCAGAGTGTTTTGTTCTAAGTTCAGAACTAACTGTTGTGATTTTTTGCAGAATATATAAATTATTTTCAGTTCCCTTTTTCTCCATAATGTGGAATACGTGGGAATAATAAATCTAGCAACAAAAAGGGAAATAGAATCTAAACAATTTTCGAAAAAACCAGAAAAAAAACTAAATGCAAATTTTAATTAATCAGTTGAAAAAAAAAACCCAAATTTAGCGGAAAGAAGACTTGACAAAACTGGTCGGAATTGATACGTTGTAGCTTGCCTTCCGCAATTTTTACCCAATTTTGTTCTTGAAGAAATTTCAAATCTTTGGAAACTAGTCGAGCAAGTAAACGTGTGAAATGGTATGAATTGATTAGTGAAAGAAATTTCAGAGCATATTTTTTGTGAACTTAAATGACGACTTTCAATCGCAATTTTCTTTACCATATAGCTATTAAGTTTAGTTGAAGACGTTGATGGCTGTCCAGATTGAGAGAAATTTTCCACCACATCTTGGGCGCTCTTGAATGCGCTGTACCACTCATCATAAAAATCTTAAAATTCACTTGAGAAGAACTGACAAAATCGGGCACTGTAAATCAGCTAAACGCCCCTGGTGGCCGCAACCGACATCAACTAATATTTGTCAGCTGCTGTAAGGAAGAGGTTGAAACTGATTCCGTTCAGTTGACCTAGTTCAAGTCTGGTACTCACATCAAGCAGAATTACTTTCCTTATAAAAAATGCATTCAAATTCTGCAAGTGGAATTTCATTTGCACAAAATTTCCGTTGCTGACACTTTCAATCGCCGAGAGTTTCAGTAGCGCCATAAATATGTGTCCTTCATGAGAGACGAATAATGCTATTTTTCAAACTAAAATTTTTGACAAATCGTATTAAATCTGCCAGCGGTATGCCATAACGTGCAGTCCGCTTTCATTGGGATTCTAGAGACATTATTTGTTTAATAAAGGAATTGCACCGCCGACCAAAAACAGTTGCCGCCGCCGCTTACAATTTTATGTTGGCTTCAAACTCAGGCTCAGCCGATTTTGTGGAAGAGATGTTTTGTACATCTTAAAAAAAAATACTTATTGTGATTATTATTGCATTTCATCTACATTTTAGTAATCCAAAGTCGGCTTAAACCGGAATAAACAACTTAAATAATACAACAAAAATAATACTATTTATATATAGCAATATTGTGAACATATTTTTTTTGCCGTAAATAAAAACTTGTTTTTGTTGTAAGTGACGCCACAAATGGAATTCAACAAATTTTTCGGTATACGAGTGTATTTTGACAACTGAGCTGCTTCTGATTCATCCGATACCTGGATTATTTATAAATGAGAATAGAAGTCGCTTGCTGCCAACAAGCATAAAAAACTCCTTTTTGCTCATGATAAATTGAGGAGTTTGAACAAACAATTAAGCAAAGTTTTTAATTTTTCTACGTTCTTTTTTCTATAGTTTTTTCTATTTCCATTTTGTTATGGTCTGATAAATATATGTAATGGATATATTTAAAAATAATAAATATATTTAAAAAAAAAAAAAACAAAATATTTTGGAATAAAGTTGGCTTTAGCCGGATTTTAGTCAGTCAGCCGTTGCCGCCGACAATTTCTGGACGGCTTGAGGCTCTGGTGACACCAAAAGTGCAAACTTAGCGACAAAATGAAATTTGACAATCCCTTTAAGTAGTGCAACGTTTCTAAAGGGACTGTTTAGGATCTGATAGTGTAGGAAGTTTTATGATCACTATTGACCGATTATAATATTACACGTGTCCAACTGTGAACTTGCCCAGCTTTGCGCCTGTCCATTTGTTTTCATTTAATTATGCGTACGAATTATCTGACACTTTTGAAAATTATAATTACAAATCGAATGTTTCGAAATGAAATGAACAAACCCGGTTTCTGAAAAAGCTCCAATATCTTGATGTCTCTATTTCCGATCTCCCATACGCTATGAAAAACAATAGATAAGAAAAAGTTTCGTCTGCCATATACTCACAACAGAGCATTCGTTCTCTTAAGAAGAGAGTGCCGCAACCTTTGCATGTGTTGGAAAAGCTTTAGAAAGCTTGTAGTCTTCTTCTCCGCACCACCCTCACTAATACTTTGTCAACAAACTTTCTGGTGCGCGCGGGCCTGTGTGTGTGTGTGTGTCTGTGTGTGTATGAGAACGGAAGAGGGCGCTCCAAACGTATCTTTAAGTGGGTGTCTTTTGCAGCTGAGAGTGAGAGGTTATTAACAAAGTGTAGGTAAAAGCGACGATGAGGAGCAGGAGCGGTAGGGGGTGATGCAATTGGGGGTCATTGTTTTTGTTTCTTTGCATTTGCCGCATATATAAGAAATAAATTTTTGAGTGATTTTTTTGTTTTTTTTTTGTTTTTTTTTTTTTGTATTTGTTATACTATTAAACGAAAAGTTTGCAATTGCGTGATATGTTTCTAGATTGTATGTTTGTTTGTATTGGCTTTGCCTGATCGCCATTATTGCGCATTTAATTTTATTGTTGCTTGGCCGGTTGCTAACCCCTCCCCCCGACCCCCTTCTTCAAAAAAAGGGGAGTTCATTCTTCTTCTGCCATGGAGCAAAAGGGGGCAATTTTGTTATAGCCAGAGTTTTAATACCAACATTGGTTTATCTTATCGCAGGGACATTTATTGCCTTTTGTTACCCGAAAATAAATAAAAATGAAAAGCAAAGGACATGGAATTATATTTATTTAATTACCCTCATTAAATGAATTTCTTTGTAGATAATATTAAGTTCAAAATTATGTACTCGCATTATGAAACTTAACTTATTTTCTCTAGGGCTTATAAAGGGAAACAAGAAAATATTGCATTAAAACTACTATTAAAAAATCATAAAAATTAAATAGTAGATTCGAATGGGTATAAGTTGTGCAAATACAACGTGGTTCTAAGGCTCAGAAGCGCAGCGAATAAAAGAGGGGGACGGGTTAGAGAACACATAAAACTCTTGAAGGTGACATAAGACGAACTGAATATGTGGTGGAACTTATGGGTACGAAACACGTTCATGTGTATCTTCCATCCTATAGTTTCTTATTGAAATCCATCCTAAATTGAAAATTCGCCAAATTTCTATGTTAGAAACTGCCTAAATGGCCAACAGTAGCTAAAATGCATTCAAGTGTATCTTCCATCCTAAAGTGTCTCATTGATATCCATCCTAAATTTTCCAGTTGAAAATTTCCCAAATTCTGTAGTTGAAAATTTTAGCAAATTTCGCTGTTGAAAGCCCGAAATTGCTAGCGCTCATTCTAAAATGCAAATGGTGCTGTGAGACATATGCTAAAGTTCCCTAATTGAAAATTTCCTATAGTCCGTTACTGACAATTTCCTGGTTGTGAACTTGCTCAAATTTCCCAGTAGAAAATTATCTAAATTGTCAACGCAGATACACTCCGAGCAACATCCTATAGTTCCGTTATGAAAATTTCATAAATTTTCCTGTTGACAATTTTCTAAATTTCATTATTGAAATTTTTCTAGTTAAAAATTTTGCTAAATTTTCCAATTTACTATTATCTTAATTCTACCAGTTACTAAAATGCAGTAAGCAAAAGAGTGTTGGGCGATGTGCCGGTTCAATGTAATATAAGTTGGTGTGTCAAAAACTTCCTCTTCTCATATGTGAACTTATTTTTTTTTTCCAAAGAAATGTACACTGGAATTTATTCCAAATACAGGGTAGCGCACCAATTGCACCACAATGAGAAATTCAAATAACTTTTCATTTTGCATTTCATTTATTTTTTTTTATTGTATAGAAAATTAAATTTTATTTTGTACTAGCTGACCCGGCAAACGTTGTTTTGCCTTCAAATAAATAACAGCGCCACATATAGGCTGGTATGTTTGTCACCTACCATTATTTGATTCAATGTTAATGTGGTAAAAAAAATTAATTGCAAAAATCTCATCTCCAACGCCATCTATCACTTCAAATAAAACCTTTTAAACCTTCCGGAATACTCTACCAATAATTTAAGACCAAAATGAGCTAAATCGGTCCAACCGTTCTCGAGCTTTAGCGAGACTAACGTACAGCAATCGATTTTTATATATATAAGAAATATGAAATAAGAAATAAGAAAAGGCTTAAAGGGTTGAAGTCGGGATCGCCTCAATTTTGTTTAATGGACTGCCGCAATTCAGCCAAATTACTTGGTTTCCTTGGTTTTGTACACCTCTTGCTTGACATAACCCCATAAAAAAAGTCGGGTGGAGTCAGGTCAGGTGACCTTGCGGGCGAACGAAAAGTGGAGTTTTTGCACATTAATCTGTTTAGGAATTTTGTTGCAGCTTCGCCATATCCGGTCTGGCTGTGTGTGCAGTTGCTTCGTCTTGCTGGAACCAAATGCTTCCGAAACGGATGCGTGTTCGGTGCAGTTGTAGGTAAAAAACTTCTTTAACATCTTTAAATAACGATACTCATTGACAGTTACTGTTACGGGTATACCGTAGCACGATTCGTGCGCCACCCTATATTTATTAGTAACCAGCCTACAATTAGAACATCTCCTTTAAAGTAGTAAGAGTAGAACAGTCCTTGTGGAACGGTTGCCTTCCTTTAGAGCATGAATGGTAAAATAGGAAGAAATTTAAAAATTTGAAGCTGTAGGTTTAGTTATTGTATGGGCGAGTTTTGTTTTTTTCCTATTGGACCAATTTCGCCCATTTCTAGCATTTGCGGCCCATAAAGAGTCATGGACGATATACAGACTCATCTCATTTCATATAAGTTGACTCAAGAATTTACGTCCTACAAATGTCAAGGTGATCATTGAAGAGGTTGGCCGAATGAGTTTGATGAGTAAGTATTGAAAGCTGGCATCGAACTGGACTGACATGTTGCTGTTCGAGGAGTTGCAGAGGAGCTGAAGATGTCGCACATGATCATTGAAACCCATTTGACTCGACACTTTGGAAAAGCTTGAAATTTGGATTCCACACGAGCTGAAGAAAATCCACTTAACAAAGCGGACAAACGCTTGTGATTAATTTCTTAAAATGATTCCTTCTGGGATACTTATTGTATTTGGGGATGAAAATTCATTTTTTACAATAAACTTAAAGATCTGATCAAAAAAAAAAAAAAAAACCCTCGAAAACTTAGTTATGCCGTCAATTTGGTGCGATTTAGGAGAGTGGTTTGCTTTGAACTGCTTCCAAGGTACGAAACCATAAATTCTTGTGTTTAAAGCAAAAAACAAAAAAAAAAAAAAAAAAAAAACTGCGAGATTATTTTCTTTGCCGATTCAATAATACGTTGACTTATCTTGTTTTTCTGGCGAACATCTGATTTATAGAATTATAGAAAAAATATTGAAAACGATCACTTTTCTAAAGGCGAATTTAGTCGTTGTTTTTTTTTTTACTTTTCCAGATAGAAACAGTCCTTAAAAAAACGGAAATTTTTCAGAATTTTGGAAAAAAGATAACACTTATTTGTGAACTAGAAGCAGTTATACGATATGGAAAATAACCATTACAATTCATATAACTTTTAAATCAACGCCGTTACTGTAGGTTATGGACAAATACAAAATTCATACTGGAAAAACGGGCTAAATCGATATATTGTATATGATGAGAAGGCGAACGGACGGATGGACGGACATACATAAATCGACATAGCTAATTTGACACAAATTTTCGTTATAACGATTTATATCATTTTATGCATGTCCGTACGTCTGACCGGAAATATACTGATGAATTCCAATTTTTCTATCCATTTTGATATCACCATTAGAAAAATGGGAATTTTTCAGAATTTCCCAACGGTTTTAACTTGCATTAGTTAACTAAAATCAGGTGTTAAATACGTAAAAAACAACTCATATACTTTTTCAGCGACCGCCATTTTTGTAGGCGTGGTTATTGACAAATACTACAAATATAGGTATCTCAAAAGAAAACCCGGCCAAGTCGATATTTCCCAATAATTGGACCATTTATGATAGTTGGTAGATTCCAAATGCACTTTTTAAAGAAGGAAAGGTTGTTAAAAAATGCTAACGAATACTAATTTGGATTGAAAAAACTGGTTCAATCCATATATTATACATGAAAAGATGGCGATTTTGACACACCCCCTAATTAGGGATCACTATCTTTGCTCATTCCTTGAATGGCTCAGTTTTCTTTTACTGAATTAGAACTATGGGGCAAAATTTCGGACTCATAGCCATAATGGTTTGGAGCTTCCAACATTACAACATTTATATCTATTTAAAGTGGTTAACAATAATGGTATATTTTTGAAAAAATTCCGGACGTACAGACCCGCACATAGATTTTTGCTGAAAAGTTATCTAGGGATGAACGTACTTAAATTGACATAGATTTTCATTGCAAAAACGTATATCAATTTAATCACATCTGTCAGGAAAATTGCTGAGAATTTTGAATTTTCCCAGCCATTTTGGCACGGATGTCAGAAAAGTGGTCATCTTTCCCAATTTTCCAAAAATTTTACCATTTATTCACTAGTTAAAATTAGTAGTTAGAAATGGAAAATAACCATTACAATTTATATACTTTTTAAGTGACCGCCATTATTGTGGGCGTGGTTATCGAGAAATACTATAAATATGAATTCTCAATGGAAAAACCGAATAGATCAAAAAGGGTGGGCTTTGACACGTCCACTAATCTGGCCATGAGCGGATACTATAGAGTGATTTTTTTAAACGTAGTTTTTTTAAAAATCGAATAAAACACTCAAATTTGCATCATATATTAAAATTTTTTTTGGAGTCGATAAATTGGTCTTTGGCATTTAATTTTTAAAGATAATTTCATGTAAATGTTGTCCGGCTCCGTCTCAAAATGTCCATTCGGAAGGTCCAATTTTTCGAGCATTTCGGTCTGTATTCCACGAATAACGTGTGTTATGTTATCCTGTAAGGCTTCAATAGTGTTCGGCTTGTTCACATAGAATAACGACTTGACATAACCCCATAAGAAATAATCAAGAGGCGTTAAATCGCAAGATCTTGGGAGCCAACTCAAAGAGCCAAATCGAGAGATAAGCTGCTCACCAAATTTATCCATCAACATATTTATTGTTCCACGAGCAGTGTGGCATGTTGCACCATCCTGATGAAACCACATGTCAACCAAGTTCAACTCAGCCAATTGGAGCAAAAAACATTCCTTGTGGTTGAGTAACACATGCCTAATGGCTGAGAACGGCGACGAATTGACATTTCACGATCGTCATTAACACTGGTCGCTACGTCTGCAATATTTTCTTCGATACGCACTCTACGCATGCGAGTCGATCGTTTTATGTCCAACAAAGTAAATTTGTTGCGAAATTTGGAGATAACAGCTCGAATTGTTGTTTCAGCAGGTCGATTATGACGACCATAAAATGGTCGTATCAAACGATGCATTTGCATTTGTCGCAGAGCACGAATTTTGATAATAAATTTCAGCGATTTGCAATCGTTGCTCGTTTGTTAGTGTTACCATGATGAAATGGCAGAATATACTGTACACTTTTCACTTTGACAGATGATGTTTGAACGTCATTACTAACCAGTGCTGCCAACCTGAAAAACTTAAATCTTAAAAAATCACACTATATAAACACTGACCCCAACTATGTAAAGAATTCGAGAATTTTTTCAAGAAATTTTGTCATTTATGAGAATGATAGATACGGAATAGAGACCATCACAATTATAGTTTTTGAGCCACTAACATATACTGATTTTTACTGGTTAAATCGATGTGTTATGTATGAGAAGATGGCGATTTTGATACTTCCACTGATTAGGATCAACATTGTTGCTCAGTCCTTGCACGGCCCAATTATAACTTGACCTGCCCATGACAATAAGACATCGGCTAACAAAATTTCCTTCTCATAAATATAGCAGTAGGGACTCCATCTTAAAAATTTGATGGCTTAGGATTCACTTTGGCTAAGGATATGATGGGCAAGCTGAAATTGACATAGATTTTCATCGTAAAAATCGATGTTGATTTAAAATTGGTAGACAATTTTATAGAATTATTCAGGACCCGCAAAAATCGACATAGATTTTCATCAAAAAGCTTTCTAGGAACGTACCTAACTCGACGTAGATTTTCGTTGTAAAAGTGCATACAATTCAAGCATGTCCGTTCGTCCTTCCCGTCAAATTATGAAAAAATATCCCCTATTCTACCCGTTTTGATAATACCCTTAGAAAATTTCTTTAACTGTAAGTGGTCGACAAATACGATCGCCATTATTGTAGGCGTGGCTATTGAAAGATACTAAAAATACGGATTCTCACTGAAAAAAGGGATAAATCGATGAGAGGAGGATGTTTTCGACACGCTATTTGACAAATTTTCTTATAAAAATTTGAGAATTTTGAAAATTTTTTCAATGTATTTTTATTTATGCTAGTTGGAATAGAACCATCGCAACTATACTTTTAAAGAGACCTCGTATGTGTGTGGGCGGAGTCATTGAACGATGCCAGTCAATGCAAACTTTCATTGCAAAAACTGGTTATATCGATATGTGAGGCATGAGAAAATGGCGATTTTGACACGCCCACTTGTTTGGCAATGGCGAATGGGAATATTCTGAATTGGGCTCTCTGACTGTAATATACTTGGTAGTATCTAGAAATCCGAATTCCTCAAGCAGGTAACTACTTCATTCTCTGGTAAAGTCATCCGACATTCCTCTGGAAGTAGTTAAACGGAGAAAGCGTAAAACTTGCGTAACCTAAATGGCATTCAAACAATGACGAACCTTAGGCAGATAGACAACATCTGTTACTGAAACTCTACTTTTATATCACCACCCCCATGGTCGGATACGGTTGCTCGATAAGTCGCCGCTCTTAAATAAATATTATTATGAAGACACAAGAGAAAAGAAAGAAACCAATTTTCTCAAATATAGATTACCGCCTCACTTTACAGAGAATATATCTCTAATCAATTGGCAGATATTTTAGCATAATATAGAGCTCTTATTAATGCCATTCTTGGATGCAAAAATCAGAACAATGACGCGCTCAATGCAGAAACTGCGCCATCTACTACAGCTGCGATGCAGAAAAGCATTAATTCGGACATGGATTTGTAATGGTTACGAGATTTAAATCGCGATTTTCACCTACAAGTGACCCGCTAAGCCAATATTCGAAACAAGACACACTTCCCGACAAAAGACAAAGACGAGGAGACCAAAGATATGATTTAAAGAGTGTCTAGAAGAATCATAAGATCGCTGCTTTGTTCACCACATTATACATAATAGTTCTGAGAATGTTTAGTGCCAAAATTGGAAGGGAAGACGATTTTAGTCCAGCTATTAGAAAATTCAATCTATAGGGCAACATCTTCGATAAAATATTCAGACGGATTATTTTCCCTATCGCGGAGAATATCGTAAAATAAGAAACCAGATAAATGAGGCAGTAACACATACGAGGTGTGTTAAAAAAATAAAAGGAATTTTCAAATTTCGCGGGCTACGTACATTCGACTTTCGATTATTATTTTCTTTTTTTATGTTGGTACACCTATCTCGAAGATATGTTGACGGTTTTATCCATATAGCCTGTTTAGTTTGTTTGTGAGAGGTACAAATAAGACAAGCGTCTTGTGTGCTCTGCGATTTTCTGCTATCGAAAAAAAAATAGATCAAAGAAGTTGCATCAAATTTTGTGTAAAAAATTGAATTAACTGCTCAAAAATACTTGAAAAGTTTACAGTGGCATACGGTGAAAATACTCTGTCAAAAAAATGTTTACAAGTGGTAAAAGCTTTTTACAGAAGGTCGAGAAGATGCGACTGACGACGCTCGCTCTGGACGCCCCCAGCACATCAACATCCGATGAAAATGTTGAGAAAGTGAAGAAAATTGTTATGGAGAATCGTCGAATCACAATTAGAGAAGTTGCTGAGGATGTCGGTATATCGGTTGGCTCATGCCATGCTATGTTTTCGGAAATTTTGGGCATAAAGCGTGTGGCAGCGAAGTTCGTTTCAAAATTGCTGAACTTTGACCAAAAACAACGTCGCGTGAGCATCGCTCAGGAATTGTCGAATGACGTCAATAATGATCCAGATTTGCTTAAAAGGGTCATAACTGGTGACGATTCATGAGTATATGGTTATGACATCGAAACCAAAGACCAATCGTCCCAATGGAAGAGTCCAGGAGAGACCAAGACCAAAAAAAAGCACGCCAAGTTCAATCAAATCTCAGGGTTTTGCTCACTGTTTTCTTCGATTACCATGGCGCAGTGCATCAGGAATTCTTACCACAAGGTCGTATGGTAAATAAAGAGTATTACCTTGAAGTTATGCGCCATTTGCGTGAAGCAATACGAAAAAACGACGGCAATTGTGGGAAAAAAAATTCATGGCTTTTGCATCATGATAATGCACCTGCTCACTCATCTTTGCTTGTGAGAGATTATTTCGCCAAAAACAACACCGTTATCATGCCTTAGCCACCGTATTCACCAGATTTGGCCTGTTTTTCCTGTTCCCAAGATTGAAGAGAACCATGAAAGGACAGCGTTTTGCGACTATTGAGGAGATAACAATCGCAGAGAGAGCTTAAGGACATACCAAAAAGTCCATATTAGAACTGCTTCAAGGATTGGAAAACACGCTGGCACAAGTGTGTTATATCTGAGGTGGACTACTTTGAGGGAGATAAAATATAAATTGATGAATAAATAGATATTTTTTGAGAAAAATGAAAATTCACCTTATTTTTTGAACCCATCTCGTAGATGGAAGACATGTCTCTTGTGTCACGGATGTGTATACGATTCGTGGTGCTGACATAGGTTAAGTTCATCATCTAGATGCAACTACATAAAAGCCTGCGTAGCCAATCACAAAGAAAACAAGACATCACTAAGCCACATATTTAGAGATTGCGAAAAAGTATCGATACTTTATAGTATCGATACCTTATAATATCGATGCTTTTCAGTCGACATCGATATGTTTGTACTCGAACCCAGTATCGACACCACAATTATTCATAACAAAACAGCATGTGGGTTAGGCGAATACTCGATATTTGTAAAAACCCGATTTGATCGTTGCACAATCGTCCCCTTGGATAGTTGCGAACAAAATGTGGACCACTTCCAACACAAACACTTCAGATCCTTCGGGATAACTTTTTTTCTGTTGTCGGTAGTACAACAGCTAACCTAGAAACTCATTTTTAGGAAAGTCTCACTGAAGTTTTATCCTTGCATGATTGTGCTGACCGATATGATAATAAAAAATTGTATATGATTATATAATATGTTCTATGTTATCTGTAATTAATTGTCTATTTATACTTTGCCCAGCGATACTTCTGCTTCGATTCTTATACGATACGATAATAGAGCATTTAAACCAGCACAGTGTCGACACCCGCGACACACATCTCTGTGATAGTTAGAGTCTATAACACTAAATTCTCTCAAATGCTGTGACAAAACGCATCTAATTCTTAAGTTTCCGACATGCGGTGAAAAAATGATGTGTTTTCCATAGCTTCTGCTACATTTGTGAAAAAAAGAGGAACAGATCACTTTTCCTATTAAAAAAAAAACGATTGCGCAAAGAGGTGGAGCATTAAAATATAGTTTAGGGATAGGGGCGAAGTGTGAAAATTATACCAAAGCGCAAAAAGTAAAGGCAATTATAACAGGCCTCTTTCCTGCAGAGTTTGCTGGAATTATAAAAAGAACCTTGGATAATTTGATAGACCGGAATGGCAGCGCAATCGATAACTTCTCTCTAGCGAGCCAGCATGAGGTAAAAATTGCAATATCACGTTTTAGGATTAAAAAACCTGCAAGCTCTGATGGTCTGTAAACAGAGCTTTTTCGGCCGGCGACAATGAGCTGACAATTCGCGATGCAGCGGTTCTTTAACACAATTCAACTTATGAATGCATATCCCATCGTTGAAATTTAAGCATACTGTATGACGTCCTTGTACATTTTTTGGGAGTTTTCGAAAGAAAAGCGTCCCATAAAGTATTTAGACTCATGTCATCGGTAATAAGCGGTGTAATCTAGTGCATCAAAATACAGCGATTGCATTGACTCTTATTGTGTCCAAAACCCAAACGCTCCAGGAAAAAAATATTTAACAGCCACCTTAATGGGCAACACAGAAGAGAGCGACCACAATTTCTTTAGAAGGGCCGAAATAAGATATTATATACAGACGCCCAAAGCGCACAAATGACTGATTTAACACAGTTAAACTCAATTCAGTATAATTTCCACATTATCACAACCTTTTTGTTACCTCTCATACAAATGGGCCAGTTTTCGGAAATTCATTTTTTCCTCTTCTATCTAGTATGCTGCAATCACACATATTTTTTTGTCCTTTGCATTGATTTATAATTTTTTGTAGAATACGAGAAAAATTGATGAAGTAACCACGCCCTTTCTAATACTTCCTATGTACTTCCATCATATGTTTGGCGAACTAAGTTCTGAGTATGAAAATGAACGTCTGTACCACGTCCAGTCCAGTAGCTCCCATACAAATTGAATGATTTATAGAAATCTAATTTTTTCGCTGTCATCTGGAATAATGTAATCTATAAAGTTGTACATTCATATCTTTCGTTCAATTCCACAATATTTTGTGCAATTTAGCAAGAACCGGGCGTTTAGTAAATTCGACTCTGCGAATGAAAAGTTGCTGCTTTGTCATTCCCTTTAGGGTGCCAAAAATATAACCTGACCGATTTAGCAAAAAGCAATGGTTCCTCCATAAGTTCTAAGCGAATGACTTTAGGATGTTATAGTTTTGCCTCTTTTATTGTGCTGCAGAAAAATTTTTGATAAGAACAGAGCGATTTACTACGATCCTTCTGGAATCAGCACTTTTGCATCGACATATATATGTATATATAATTCAGTTTGCTTGACTGAAATTTTTGAACTGATTTCAATACTTTTTGCATAATATCTCGGAAACTAGAGGTGGTGTAAGAAAACAGGTTTTTATTGTTTGAAATTTTCATATCTGAATTGACGATAATTGGTAGAATCCAAAAACAGAAACATGATATTGTTCCTAAATCTATGTTAGTGTTACTAAATCTATGGAAGGTTTAAAAATCTGTTTTTCATAGTAAAAGCATTATTTAAACTTTCAACAAGTTATTGTAAAAAGGAACTTAAGTTATCTTATCCTTAATATTATTAGATCTATGATTCTCCATAATTTTTTAAACATTTTGTAATTATTGAAATAGATTTTTTACATTATTTTAGCACGAATATTATTATTAGATTTATTATACAATGTACTGTTGTTGTTGTTGTTCAATTTTCTCAAAAAGTATTTATTTATTCATCAATAATTATCTTGTCCTCTTCGGATATAATCCCACTCAGATATAATTCACTTATGCCAGCGTTTTTTCCAATCCTCGAAACACTTCTGAGACGCGCTTTTTGGTATCGCCAACAGCTCCTGTTTCGATTTTTCTTTTACCTCCTCAACCGTAGCAAAGCGTCTTCCTTTCATCGGTGTCTTCAATTTTGGGAAGAGGAAAAAGTCAACGGGGACCAAGTCCGGTGAATACGGTGGCTGAGGCATGATTACGGATTTGTTTTTGGCCAAAAACTCACGCACAAGCATCGATGTGTGAGCTGGTGCATTATCATGGTGCAAAATCCATAATTGGTTTTTTCACAATTCTGTGCGTTTCTGACGAATTGCTTCGCGCAAATGGCGCATAACTTCAAGGTAGTATTCCTTGTGGCAAGAATTTATGATGCATCACGCCATTGCAATCGCCATTGCAAACCTTCACATTTGACCATTGGGATGATTGGGCTTTGGTTTCAACGTCATGAGCCGAACGATATGCCAAGATCATCAGCAACCACTCTAATAGTAATTTGACGATTATTCAAAATCATTTTCTTCACTGCTTCAATGATTTCACCGGTGGTTGACGTGCTCGGGCGACCATGGGGAGCATCGTCATTGACATCTTCGATTGGACTTGCCTTCTGCTCATAGTAGACTCGCCAAACGTCAACAGTAAACATTTCAAATGACCATGTGCAATAATTTAATTTTTTACACAAAACTCAATACAGTTTCTTTGATCCATTTTTTCGAATAGTAAAAAATCGAAGAGCACACCAAAACACGACAGACCTTTTAATCTGTCAAAAACAAACTGACAATCCAAAATAGCTGATATTGTCAACATATATGTATATAACAGACATCTGTACCAACAGAAAAAAATGCGAAAATCGAACATACGTAACTCACGAAATTTGAAAATAACGGTTATATATATGTAACAGTACTATTTACGCATGATAGGTGGCGCGCGACTTATTCCCAATCAAATTATTATTTGATATTATTTAGCTTATTATATTATAATTTATTTTGTTCATTGTATTGATTAATTGGGAACTAAGATTCATTATTTCAAAATGTATAATGTTTTAGTTCTATACATACATATTTTTACGTTATTCATTAATTTTCTTAGTTTTCCATTAGTTTCTTATTCATACTGCTGTTGTTTTAATTTTATTTTTATTTTTTTCTTATTTGCATTTGTTTATTCCAAAATCTCTTTTCATGATGGTTTATTAACCAGATCCTTTTTTGGTCATGTAACCCAGTTACCAAACAATTTGGATATTATTTCATACCTGTTCTTGTCGCCATATAGGTAAGCATACGACAGACAAGCTGATTTTAATAAGAACTAGCCGACCCGGCAAACGTTGCTTTGCCTTCAAATTTTATTTTTATTGGAATGTTTCATTAGCAGGAGCAGAAATAATTGCTTTCTAATTTGTGGCTTGTATAGGAGGTACCACTCTCCATTGTCCAATTCCGCCCATATTTGCAGCAGCACTTAAGATATGTACACCAAACCTACGCACCAAATTTTGTTCAAATACCGTAAGCAGGAGCAGAAATAATTGATTTTTAATTTTTTGTTTGTATGGGAGGTACCACGCCCCTTTGTCCAATTGGACCGAATTGTAAATCTAAACCATCCCGGGCACCACCCAGACGCATATACAAAAATTTATGCAAAGCGGTCCAGCCGTTCTGGAGTTTTAAGCATCGGAACAAACCACGATTCATTTTTATATATATAGATTTAGAATTTAGTATGAGCAATTTAGTGGTCGATCCGAAAAAATAGTTTTAAAAGATACTAATCCTCATTCGTAGGATTAGAATTAGGTCTCTTAGATTTTACTTTGTATGTCAAGGACATCTTTAGTATTGCATGTCGTAATTTTGACTCCTCTTTCTTGTGATATTTTTACATTTCCTCAGAGCAATTACGAACAAGAATAAAATCAAATTTAGCTGCCGTCCAAGTTTGCAAGCAAAAGTGTTGTTAACATTATATCACTATGGTGGCAGTCTAGATTCCAATGCGAATGTCACCAATGTCCCACTTGTGGGTAACGTGTAAAATTGCCATCGATGACTTTAACTTTTCTAAGAATGCTACTGATGTTTGTTTCATACCCAGCTATCAACTGGGTGTACTTTTTCCCAATTTCCTTAAATTAAATATTGTTCATGGGTTTAATTACAATTACATCGTAAGGATCATCCGCATCAGTGAGGCCAAGGATAAAGAACAACTGACAAAAACAAAAAAACGGAAAAAATGAACAAAAAAAAAAAAAACCTAAAAAACCCCTGACGTACGAAATAAAGCGATGAATATTAAAAGTCACCGCCTGGTCGCCTGACAAAAGTCAATGATCTTACGCATATAAGCAAATTGGCGTTGGAGAGACCCTTTATGGACAGAAAACACATGAAAAAAAAGTAAACATAAACAAATACCCCCTTCCCCCACCAACAAATATGCCACAAAAATTCGTAAAGATCAAATACGATATACAGAACAATAAGATCAAGTTTTATAGCTTTGAATGCGACGTTATCCTTTCGGGTCAGTTTCTCGCATTCGTAGTGTTGGCTCTGTGAACGAACATTCGCTTTTACGATGACAGGGTTTTAAAACGAACGAACAATTTTAAAATTAACGATCAGCTTAATAATCCTGCCGACAATATTTCGGCGAATATTCGTTTACCTTTATGTGGATTATGCGAGCCATAAGGGAGAAGAGCAATGGAAACAATGAGAAGGACGAAATGAAAACGATAAAAATACATGCAATTGCCAAAAATAAAGCGCAAAATAAAGAAACGTTTCTAAACTAAGGAAAAAAATACAAGAAAATGTTATATAGATGGCGATTTGGGAAGGCGGTATGTTTTTATAGAATAAATAATTAATTGTAAGAAGAAATGGAATTGTTGTCATTACAAATTAAGGACTTGAGTTATAAATTTGTAAAATAAATTAAAAAATTTTAAATTAACTATATTGGGTCGTTTGCTGGGTCGTAGTCGTCTAATTGCAACTCGAATAATCGGGAATTATTGTTTTCAACAAACAGGTTAAAATTATTATTATTTTATTATTATTTTATTTTAAAATTATTATTATTTTATTATTATTATTTTAAATAATACATTTAAATAAATAGGCAATGGAAAAAATATTACGATTTCAGATTAAAAGGAGATTTCAACAAAAATGTTTGCAGTTATCCCTCTCCGGCATAATACTTGGAAAAAAAAACTTTTGTATAAAATATTTACAGCCTGTTTCTATAAAACGTTCAAGGCGGTAGACTAACTAATCGTTTACGAATTTACTGAATTTGCGTTGAAAGCACACTCAAAGTAAGTATGCCAAATCTATTCAATATTAGAAAATTTTACTTGCAACGACAAGTGAAATTTAAATTAATTCAATTTTACTTGATTTGAGTACGCGCGGAAATAGCACGCACTTAAAATAAATACGCAAACTTCTTCGAACACATGGAGATCAAGTTTAGTGAATTTGAATTAGTTTTGACACAAAATTAAATCACTTTTTCTGATTTTTTCTTTTGTATATTTTACTTAATGTTAACAGAAAAAAATAGTCAATTTGGCAATATCGTTTTACATTTTTCTACATTTCTTATAAGTAATTAATTTTGTAGATTTTCAAGTTAACGACATTGATTATTTTATTGGAAGCCTTTGTTCATATATTAAGTAATTCGTATACTTGCTGTTAATTTATGTTATTGGTGTTACCTAACGTAAAGCAATTTGAACTCATTATCAGAATCCCAAATTATAATATCGTAAATTTACTTACAGTACATTAACATTTTTTTTATCATAATTTTAAATTGTTAATTTACTTTGTTTTACATATCTTATGAAAAACAATTTTTCTTTACATTTTTAACTTTACGATATTGACTATTTTATTCAAATATTTGCTGGTATTGATAGGATTGCTGGAGTTTATTGATAAAATAAAGTAAAATAATTTGTCACCACAAATATTTTAATATTACGATATTATAAATTTACGATATTCGAAAATTTGCTTTTTAAGTCACATAATGCTGTTATGTTTAATTTACTAACCTAACTTTCTTGTGTATTTTTTGTAAAAAACAATTTTTTACATTTTTAATTTTACGATATTGGCTATTTTAATTCAAATATTTACTGGAATACCTAGGATTACTGGAGTTTATTGATAAAATAAAGTAAAATAATTTGTCACCACAAATATTATAATATTACGATATTATAAATTTACGATATTGGCATTATATACTGCTGTTATATTTAATTTAATAACCTACTTTTTTTGTGTATTTTTTGCAAAAAACAATTTTTTTACGTTACAACAAATGGCAAATTGCAAGCTATCAAAATCGCTAATATCACATATTTACGATATTCAAAATTTTATATTTTGTGTCAAATTTGTTGACGACCGTCTTTTATATTATTTATTTATTTATTTATTTATTTTTTTTTGTGGAAAACCCATTTTTTCACATTTTAAATTTTACGATATTGTTTATTTTATTCAAATATTTTTTAATACTTCCACTGATGTCCTTTAAATTGTCGGAATTCACTAATAAGGCGCATTTGTCTATCGCCGACTATGAAAATCGATAATATCGTACATTTACGACAACGGAAATTTTGCTTTTTATGTTGTAAACTGCTGTTATATTTAATTGGTTTAGCTACATTTTTGTATATTTGCGGTGAAAAACATTATTTACATGTTTTACGTTGCAATTTGGTTATTTTATTGAAACAATTGTTTGTTTTCTGATTAACATAAAAACTTTAGCAATATTAGTATTTATTGGAAAAAAAAACACTTGTCATGTCAAACCATTGAAATCGTTAATATCGTGAAATCGCAATATTTGAAATTTTGCATTTGCATTTGTCGCAAACGGCCATTGTAGGCATACTTTTTCCATAATTTTTTTTTAAAACTATTTCTTTAGATTTTCAACTTTACGATATTTTTAATATTTATTGATATTTTCATTGCTATGGTTCAAATTGTTTGAATTAATTGGCTATTAAAGCTATTGGCCATCACGAACTATCAAAATCGTTTATATCATAAATTTATGATATTTGAAATTTCGCTTTTTATGTCTTCAAAACAGTTTTGTACATTTCCAATTGTATGAAATTAGTTATTTTTGAGCTATTTTTTATAATTTCGAACTCTTTTTTTTTTTTTTTGTTTGTTTTTTTTTTTTTTTTAATTTATTTTTTTTTTTTTTTAACAATAAAAATTTTTATTATTAAACTGTACAATACTGTAGAATAATAATATATATATTAATATAAGTTAATATAAGTAGACATTATAGGGGCAAGTTGGCAGTAAAATTCAATATCTTTTGCAATTATGGTACAGAAAAAAAAAAAAAATTATTAAAAATTTTTAAAATTAATTCAAATTTAG
>JAHXMU010027599.1:0-28676 GCA_019455685.1 Philornis downsi | reverse complement strand
GTGCTCGAATGTGGAGTTGCATTGCAACCGGGTGCTACAGACCCATATAGTAGCAGAAGTGGTAGCAGATATGTGGTAGTACCACAATTGTTAGCCCCTTTTCCTAGATAGCTCAAGTTTTACTTGGCTATCCCAGGGGGGCGTTGGCAATCGCATTGTATTATGCCCAGTGTGTCGCACACCGTGGGTAAGACCTTCACGGCGAGACTCACGTTAAACCCTCGTGGACTTCTGAAGGAAGCAAGAAGGAAGGACAAAACAAAGTTATTGGTTTCAACGAACAAAGAGTTCACCCGTTTGGGACGCTGTGTGAACGTTGACAACTATAATTTTGAAGTGATGGAAGAATTCATCTACCTCGGTTCCGCTGTAAACAAAACGAATGATGTCAGCATGGAGATAAAGAGGAGAGTATTGCTTGCTAGCAGATGTTACTATGGGCTAAGCGAGCGATTCAATGATAAAGCCCTCTTTCGACAAACAAAAATCCGACTATAGCAGACGTTGGTTTTATCTGTCTTGTTATATGGCGCAGAATTCTGGATTATAACGCAAGCGGATGAATCAGTACTGGCAGTTTCCGAGAGGAAAATACTCCGGAAAGTATAAAGAGAGTATCGGCGTATCACGAACAATGAGCTGTATGAGCTATATGCCGACATCGACGTGGTCAAACGCATTACTATACGTCGATTGCGTTGGCTGGATCATGTTGTGCGGATGGACCCAAATGCTCCGGCACGGGTAGTTTTCGACAATGAACTCGATGGACGGCGCAGAAGAGTGCGACCAAAACTCCGTTGGAAGGACCAGACTTTTGAAATACTATCGAAACTTAGTGTGGCGAATTGGAGGAGAAGCGCAAAAGATCGAAGCGCTTGGAATTATTTTCTACGGGCGACGTATAATAGATAAGGATGTGTATTCCAATCGCCACCTAAGAAGAAGAAGGTCGTTTCGATGTGTCGGGCGAACGTTTCGACGATCAACAAGTCTGTTAAATGTACCTAAACTGTGAGTTCAGAATCGTCATTAAACTATTTAAACTGTGTCTAAAAATAGAATGCGTGTAAACTTATTGAATGTGAGAAGGTCCCTCATTTATGTGATGCAAAAGAATTTGTTTTTAATAGACAGAGTGGTAGCAGGTGTTAAAAATTAGAACTTCTTAGTTTATTATATCCATACATTGTGATGTACTTGATGTACGGTATCCGATGATTTTCGTTGACGATATCCAACAAGTTTCGAAACAGAGAGTATGAGTCTGATTTTCACATTTTCTATTATATGTGTAATGTTAACGTAGCTACAATTCTTCAGAATCTTAGGTCTTGTAGAACACTGAAAGTAAAAACCGTTTTTCATATGCTGGGACCTAAAACGTGTAGTTTACTTTTCAATTTGTGGAACCGTCCTAAGATTCCACTTGTTCTTATTATTTTGGTATTGGTCGATTCAAGCATATGTGATACGTCCCGGAAAGAATTACCTCGTTTTTGAAACTTGAATAGGTTGCTGATTTTAGAATTTTAAAGTTAGCGAACATTTTAACACGTTGCCGCACATTTTTAATTTGACGATCACGCTCAGAAACACATTTTTTTCAATTATTATGTGACTGCCAAATGATATCGAGTGTAAGTTATATGTTTGGAAATGAGACTTACCACAGTTTTTCGAAAAAAGAACTGTCGACTGCTATAACCATCATTTGCTCATCATGTCATTCTTTCTCTTCCCGGAGCAAACGACAGCTATGACCGTCGTGACGACTACACGGCATTTGATTTACTAATTCAAAATGATTCCTATGCATAAGTAAGAGTAAATTGGTGTAAACTTAACACAAGAAAACCAGTTTGAAAAAAAATTATCATTTGTATGTATGTATTTGTATAAAAATGAAATAAAAATTATTTTAGGATATACAAATATTTTCACTAATTTACGAAAAAATAAAATGTGAAGTTAGTTAAATGTACAGTTAGTTAGTTAGAAATACTAACAGAATAAATGGTTTGCCTTCACAGAACCACACTTTTCAACTGCATGAACTGAAATGTACTAAACATTTTGTACAGTCATGAACGACTGTTATAGCCGTCATTTGTCTCTAGGTGCCCAAATGTTTCGAAACGGTAAAACATTACAAAACGCATAAAAGGGCAATAAATATGCTGTCTGGTATGCTACACCTTTTTTTCGATGTACGAGTATTACTCAATAATTAACAAGTGTGTGCGTCAGTACAATTCGTATTAGCGCTGTTCTTTTTTTTATTGATTAAAATGTGACGGCTATAGCCGTTTTTTGCCTACATATCGCTAAAGATGGGACGGCTACAGCCGTCATTTGCAGCAACGTATTAAAGAGCTCTGTACCTTGCCATGGCTGGCCTAATAAGTAATCCATTACTCTTGGGGAGAATACAATTTTTGGAATGAAAGATTAATTAAGCTGTCAGCATGGATAGACCAATAGACAGATAAATCAGCTGAGAAATGCTTCTTCAATAGTTAAACTAGGTTGGCAAATCAAATACTGAACATAAAAGCATTCAAGTTGTATTCTTAGTTCATTGTAGTGTTTTTCTTTCCACCTATTCAACTTTCAGCAGAAACACTTATTCGTTACATTTATTGTCCAATTTCCGCTTGATATAAAGTTATTTAATATTTTTATTAAGCATGAAATCGTGATGAGACGTCCTTGAATTACATGAAGATTTATGATTTAACGATGTGAAAAATATTATGGTTGTTTCGTCACCTTCGTTAAATGTCTTTAAAGTGATACTTCCCCCCATATTTCTTGGCCATTTTGCAGAGGACTCAAACTCCCCCTTGCCGGATGGAGAACAATGAAAAATATTAAAACAAACAGAAATTAACCAATAGGCAAGACTGATGAGCGTGAGGCGAGCAAGGCAGGCATGATGCATGCAACATTTCGGAGTAGTGACAAAAAAAGGAATTACATACAACTGGTGGGGCCATGAATGGAGATGTGGCTGACAGCCAACAGCAACTACAAAGTTTGCCACATTAATGCAATTTATGGGCAGAACAACAAATCTAAGGGTCTTTCACAAAACATCAAACATCGAAAAAGCCGAAATGAAACTCTCATACATGGATACCCTTGACTTTGGCCATTTGTGATGCACAGAGGCTTTTCTGTTGGTTGCATGTAACCAACCCACTCTCGATATTAAGGCACCAGCACACATTTATACACACACACACACAACTGTAAAAACCGTAGCAGAGAACAATGCGACCCATTGCAACCACTTTGAGAGGCCCAGACACGGAGTATGGTTGGGTGACTGGCCAAGCAGAGAGCTCTTAGGTTTCCCCATTCAGGCATAACGACAAAAAGCCAACATCAAGAGTTGCACGGCAAATGACTGGTGGACTGGCGGATTATGCACCACCACCAACTACAGTCATTCATGCATCCCATGCCACCACTACCGATGTTGCGGACCATGAAGTGCACACAGAGAAGGCTTAGGTGCTGTTGTTGTCTTGCCACCCAATCCCAAAACGTCTGGCTGGACATGGACATTGCTAACACACAGACATGTATGCATCTAATGCCCGGGTGTGGGTAAGCGGTGCGACCATAGGAATACGACAAAGGCCAAACCAAGTTATCGTGCCTATCCAGATGGAGACACACGGAAGGATGGACGTACGGGCACTCCAAAGAGATTGCATAAACACAAGCACCAGACTTACATCCCAAATATGGAGGGTCTGCATGGTTGCACATTGTTGGCTCACATCACACATGTTCACGTACACACCAACTTGTGGCAAAAGGAATATGTAGACCTTCTTATGTACTCCGTCTTCCACTCATCTACGTACATGCGTCACGATGTCCTTCCTATGTGCAACGCAAAAAAGTTCCAGACGTATGAAAAAATATGCACAAAATGCTCTGTGTTCCTCCTTTTTTGTTGCTCATGCAACAGGCATTCTTGCATACCGCATTTATAGTAGGAAAAATACTTTCCTTTAAGCCTCTATATAAAAAAACAACGGTCTTTGCGAGTTCTTTTTGATGGAATTCATCAACGCCATCTTTGTTGTCATTAGTCATCACGTCAGGATTTCAAAATTATTCAAAGATTTAATTAAATCTTGAGATTTTCGCAATGAAAACAAAACGGACACAAATATAAAGGCATTTCGATGCGGTAAGGATCTCTTCTATTTCCATGATAACTGCCAGCGTCAAAGGCGACTATCTTTTTCGTCACGTCTGCTGTAAGATAAACTTTAAAGCTTAAACATTTAAGCAGGACACTTTTCATAAAACAATTGAAATCCACTGCTCATATAGAAAAGAGTTTGGCATGGTAAAGAAAAGTGTCTCAGGATACATTTTTCACAAAAAAAGTTCCTAGAGAAACTCTTTTCACATCTTTTCACAAGGGAAAATGTCTTGGAAGGCGCCATTCAAATAAGAAGCGTATTGCAAGACATAGTTCGTGTAGGAAATGTTTTGGGAAATGGTGCGTACATAGAAAATATCTTGGGAGACAGTTTTCTCATAGAAAATTATCTTTGGAGACACTTTTCATAAAAAAAAAAAATGATTTGGAAGACAGTTCTTATACACAAGAAGTATTTTTCGCATAAAAGTTTACTTTAGGGCAAACTTTTGACATTTTGGGAGACCTTTCATAGAGAAAAGTTCCTTGAAGACACTTTTTCATTCAGGAAAAAGTCCAGAATGTAGTTCTTCATATAAGAAAGCGTCCAGAAAATATTTTTTCTTATTGAAAATTGTTTTGAAAGACACATTTTCATATTGAAAACTTTCTCGGAAGACAATTTTTCATACAGAAAAGTGTCTGGGAGTACACTTTTCACATCGAAAAGTGTCTGGGAAGACAGTTTTCACATAGAAAAGTGTCTGGGAAGACAGTTTTCACATAGAAAAGTGTCTGGGAAGCCACTCTTTCACATAGAAAAGTATGTGGGAAGGCACTTTTTCACATAGAAAAGTGGTTTGGAAAACATTTTTTCACATAGAAAAGTGAGTGTAATTTCTCTAAGTGTATATTGTAGAAAGATCATCATAGCCGCTCCTAGAACATTCAAGTATGATGTATGTAATCTCTTTCCCTCTTTATGTGTGGGTGGGACTTTTCTGGAATTACGTTTACGACAATAAGTTATGTTTGTTCCTTTCACTCCCATTATATAGTCTGTTGTTATCTCCTTTTCACTTATTATGTAAATAAGAACATTCTAGAATTAAGTCTATGATATACAATACTATTCTGTAAATGTTTGCCTTTGTTGCACCTATTTTGTGAATATGTGTTCTCTCTGGAATTATGTAGAATTTTCTAGAATAAGTAATTTTAGTATAAATAGAGCAACTTTGTACGTTTGAAGGGAATTAATAAAGTTGATGTTGATGTGGAAATACGTTCCACGATACCAAAAAAATGTGTTGGAAGACACTTTTTAACATAGAAAATTGTCTTAGAAGACATTTTTCGCATAGAAAAGTGTCTTGGAAAACATTTTTTCATATAGAAAAGTGTGTTGGAAGACATCTTCACATAGAAAAGTGCATGACAAGACATTTTTTCACATAGATAAGTGCGTTCGATAACATTTCTTCACATAGAAAAGTGTCTTCGAAGATACTTTTCCACATAGAAAATTGTCTTGGAAAGCATTTTTCTCATAGAAAGGAGTCTTGTAAAATATTTTTTCAAATAGAAGTGTCTGGAAAGACATTTTTTAACATAGAAAAGTGTCTGGGAAGACATTTTTTAACACAGAAAAATGTCTGGGAAGACATTTTTTCACATAGAAAACTGTTTTAGAAGACATTTTTTTCACATAGAAAAGTTTCTTGGAAGACACTTTTTCATATAGGAAAGTGTCTTACAAGACATTTTTTCACAAAGAAAATTGTCTTGAAAAACGTTTTTTTACATAAAAAAGTGTTTTAGATAACATTTCCACAAAGAAAATTGTCTTGGAAGACATTTTTCACATAGATACTTGGAAGACACTTTTCATATGGAAAAGTGTATTTCTGTCTGTTTTCTTGGAAAATATTTTCCACACAGCAACGCATCTTTGGAGCACAGCAAGGTATCTCTGGAAAGTGTCTCATAGAGAAGAATCTTAGAAGTCTTTCTCCCAGAAACGAGTCTTGGGCTGCAATTTTCACAAGGGAAATTTCTTAGTTAAGTGGCTTAGGAGACAGATTACATTAATTCATAATTTTAGGGAAGGGATAGAGAAGAAAGAGGTCAAAAATGGCAACACCGGCTAGCATAATCAACGGATAGTGGTCCCATCAAAATTGAAGCACGAAACAATTCTGTGATATATGTGGCTTGTAAATCGAAATTTATGCTTTTAAGGGGCAATAACAGAAAAGAAAGGGAAAAGCCATAATCATCAAAATCAAGAAGTCCACAGTATGATCGAGTAATATTTTGAAATCCGTAATTGTAAAATAGAAATTGGTAATAAAGGGACAATACATGGTACCACCGCCTAAAACAAATGGTTGAGCCTGAAGTTGTGAAATTAGGTAAGTGGATTCTATAGAAGAAAATAAAAAAAAATAGAATTTAATTATGTTATTTATCGTATATATAATATTTTTTTTATAAATTATTACATATATACTCGTATATTTTATATATGTTTTACGCAAAAATAGTAACATTATTTTAAACAGGTGGCTGAAACTGAAGACGCTTCTAAATATCACAGTTGCAATTAGAATTCGGTTATATTTAGTACCAATACGTTATTTGATTTAACGTCATTTGATAATATATATCTGTCAAGTTTTCAAACAGTCAAATACAAATGAAAACCCAAGAAAGATCATTCCTTTTATCGGAATTTTCCCATATTGTACACGTACATTCTGTCAAAAAGGACAGAAGTCCACGAGGGTTTAACGTGAGTCTCGTCGTGAAGGCCCTACTCACGGTGTGCGACACACTGGGCATATTACAATGCGATTGCCGACTCCTCCCTGGGATAGCCAAGAAAAAACTTGGGCTATCTAGGAAAAGGGGCTGACAATTGAGCTATTAACACATATTGGCAGCCCTTTCTTCGCAGCCAGGAGATACCAAATTGATTATGCTAGTATGGAACATAATCCCCATTGGTGGAGGTGAGGCCTATCTTACCACCTCTGCTACTCTATGGGTCTGTAGCACCCGGTTGCAATGCAACTCCACATTCGAGCACAAAGTCTCTACCAGCGATTTTGGTATCAACCACAACCCGCGTGATGCTCCCACTAGGGGTCCAACACCAAATGATCAGGCGGGAACTCAGTCCCGAGGCCTCCTGATCCCCACGCTACCGGCCAAACTCACCGGTTGGAGCTAGGTGCTTTGCTGAAGCAAAGCTACTACCAAATCGTGATTTATACACCTTACTTCACGGGATTGGTCGCCCTGTGGCAAAAGATACAGACTGGACATTTTTACATTCCTGCAGGCACGGAGACCCCAGGCAGATGGAACGGTCGATACTACATTGCAAGGATGCAGAATCCTCACCGGTGGGAGGCGGGGAAACTCCAAACCCCTTCCGTTCGGCGACGGTGAACGGCAACCATGAAATATAGACATAGGGAAGACCCCATGCCTGTCCGTACCCTCCGAGAGATCAACAAGATACAGATGACAGGGCACGAACCCGAGACCTGCCCGTGTGTATCCCTATCACCTCCGGTACCAGACAAAGCCTCTGGTCAAACTTCGTAGATAATCTAACTCTGTAGAAAATCTACTTCCAGTTTCAACCCCTTGCGGTCCAGCGACTGGTGCCCCCGCAAACGAGCACACAGCTGCCAACAATCAAGCTGAACGGGATTGTGGGATCAGCATGATCCGAACAGCCCCACAGCCGTTCAACCCCCAGGTCAGACTGCCGTGAAAAGGTCAGCAGACCCACTTCCCCCAACTACATCACAGTAGCTCTCCGCCGAGCAAATGCTCTGGAAGCAATGTCAAAAAGGACCAGTAGTAGCTCATTGGGCAGACCATGGTGTTACGATTACTACGCGCGAACCATCGTTCGTATTACCGTGGGTTCCTCTAGGATGCAGCCGCCTATTACCTATCTGACGAACACTTTGGATAGTCAAGTAACCGACGATTCTAGTGAATGCTTTTCTAACTATGGCTTTCGGAATCGTCGTCGAATTGTAGGTCCCGTTAAGTGAGTCTAAAATGGAGCCCGAGTAAGCTCCCTGAATATGAGAAGCTCTTCTATATCTGAATGTGAGAAGCTCTTCATACGATGCAGGGATATTGGTTTTAATAGGTCAATAAAAAACAAAATGTTTATCATTCATTCAAATTTATTGTATCACTTTCAAAATGAGACCATTCCGCATTTTCCATAAAAGACTTCAATGATAATCTTTTGTTATCGTGATGCAAAATCCATGAATTTGCTTTCCCCAACAACCTTTCTCAATGAAATTGTTGTCTTAAACGCCTCGTAACACATTTAGATAATATTCTCTATTTACCGCGTGGTCTTTTTAAAAGAATTCCAAGTGCATAACACAATGTTCGTTAAAGAAAGTCATTACCTTGATTTTTGTTTGACGCTGAGGGGGTTTTTCGTTTTCGGCTCTAAATATAAATCTTTTTATGAATGTGGGATTGAAATCAGACACCAGAACTTAGTAATCAAAAAAACAAAACATTTTCGGAAAAAGCTAAAATAAACTAACAAAATCCAGGAAAAGTAAAACTTTTTTAACGGAAATTGATGCGTGTTGAGCTAGGGTGCTTTGCTTTTTTATTCCATTTTATAAGTTGAAACATAACAGTGGAGATCTTTATTCATATTTACAATTCTTACAGCACTAGAACAATATTTGAGTTTGCGTTTGATCTACAAATGAATGAGAATTTTTTGTCAGTTCTAAACATTTTTAAATAAAGGTTTGAATGTTCTTAATGAAGCCAACAGTGAATGGTTATTTGTACGCAGTCTATTTTTGGTCCAAAGAGTAGTTATTTCGATTTTGTCATGAAACTGAACATTTGATGCACAAATAGTCAAAAGAAATTGATTTAGTTAGCATAACAATTAAAAAAATAATATTTTTTCTAATGAATTTATTTTAAAAAAACTTAAAATATGAATTGATTGTATATGTAATAAAATTAATTAATTATTATGATAACCTAACCTGAATTCGAAATTCGATTAATCGCAAATTATTGAACGGCAAGATATTGTGTGAAGTTGACTAGATGAAGTTGTCAATTCTCAATTTATTTTTGAATAACAGAGAAAATTGTTGTACCGCCAGTGTAACCGAAAATAGATTTATTAAAATTCGATTTTCTGGAGCAATTAAATTTCAGCAGCACTTCTAAGGCACTGGAATCAGATTTTTTTAATTTTTATTTTTATTTTTGTGTTTTATATTCCTTTGTTGGGTAATAAAATGTATTTCAACTGTAATTTTTCCACACAAAAATTTAAACTTTCAAGAGATATTCTTTCAAGGCATATTTGTCACAGTATTTTGTTCTAATGCTCTAATTTTTTTAGAAAATATAAATTATTTTGTGTTTTCTTTTTCTCGTGGAAACAAAAGATTTAGTAACATAAAGACAAAAATAATCTAAACAATTTTCTAAAAAAAAGCCAAGAAAAAGTTAAATTCAAATCCAAATTTTAAACTTTTAAGGACCATCCTTTCAACGCATAGTTGTCAGAGTGTTTTGTTCTAAGTTCAGAACTAACTGTTGTGATTTTTTGCAGAATATATAAATTATTTTCAGTTCCCTTTTTCTCCATAATGTGGAATACGTGGGAATAATAAATCTAGCAACAAAAAGGGAAATAGAATCTAAACAATTTTCGAAAAAACCAGAAAAAAAACTAAATGCAAATTTTAATTAATCAGTTGAAAAAAAAACCCAAATTTAGCGGAAAGAAGACTTGACAAAACTGGTCGGAATTGATACGTTGTAGCTTGCCTTCCGCAATTTTTACCCAATTTTGTTCTTGAAGAAATTTCAAATCTTTGGAAACTAGTCGAGCAAGTAAACGTGTGAAATGGTATGAATTGATTAGTGAAAGAAATTTCAGAGCATATTTTTTGTGAACTTAAATGACGACTTTCAATCGCAATTTTCTTTACCATATAGCTATTAAGTTTAGTTGAAGACGTTGATGGCTGTCCAGATTGAGAGAAATTTTCCACCACATCTTGGGCGCTCTTGAATGCGCTGTACCACTCATCATAAAAATCTTAAAATTCACTTGAGAAGAACTGACAAAATCGGGCACTGTAAATCAGCTAAACGCCCCTGGTGGCCGCAACCGACATCAACTAATATTTGTCAGCTGCTGTAAGGAAGAGGTTGAAACTGATTCCGTTCAGTTGACCTAGTTCAAGTCTGGTACTCACATCAAGCAGAATTACTTTCCTTATAAAAAATGCATTCAAATTCTGCAAGTGGAATTTCATTTGCACAAAATTTCCGTTGCTGACACTTTCAATCGCCGAGAGTTTCAGTAGCGCCATAAATATGTGTCCTTCATGAGAGACGAATAATGCTATTTTTCAAACTAAAATTTTTGACAAATCGTATTAAATCTGCCAGCGGTATGCCATAACGTGCAGTCCGCTTTCATTGGGATTCTAGAGACATTATTTGTTTAATAAAGGAATTGCACCGCCGACCAAAAACAGTTGCCGCCGCCGCTTACAATTTTATGTTGGCTTCAAACTCAGGCTCAGCCGATTTTGTGGAAGAGATGTTTTGTACATCTTAAAAAAAAATACTTATTGTGATTATTATTGCATTTCATCTACATTTTAGTAATCCAAAGTCGGCTTAAACCGGAATAAACAACTTAAATAATACAACAAAAATAATACTATTTATATATAGCAATATTGTGAACATATTTTTTTTGCCGTAAATAAAAACTTGTTTTTGTTGTAAGTGACGCCACAAATGGAATTCAACAAATTTTTCGGTATACGAGTGTATTTTGACAACTGAGCTGCTTCTGATTCATCCGATACCTGGATTATTTATAAATGAGAATAGAAGTCGCTTGCTGCCAACAAGCATAAAAAACTCCTTTTTGCTCATGATAAATTGAGGAGTTTGAACAAACAATTAAGCAAAGTTTTTAATTTTTCTACGTTCTTTTTTCTATAGTTTTTTCTATTTCCATTTTGTTATGGTCTGATAAATATATGTAATGGATATATTTAAAAATAATAAATATATTTAAAAAAAAAAAAAAACAAAATATTTTGGAATAAAGTTGGCTTTAGCCGGATTTTAGTCAGTCAGCCGTTGCCGCCGACAATTTCTGGACGGCTTGAGGCTCTGGTGACACCAAAAGTGCAAACTTAGCGACAAAATGAAATTTGACAATCCCTTTAAGTAGTGCAACGTTTCTAAAGGGACTGTTTAGGATCTGATAGTGTAGGAAGTTTTATGATCACTATTGACCGATTATAATATTACACGTGTCCAACTGTGAACTTGCCCAGCTTTGCGCCTGTCCATTTGTTTTCATTTAATTATGCGTACGAATTATCTGACACTTTTGAAAATTATAATTACAAATCGAATGTTTCGAAATGAAATGAACAAACCCGGTTTCTGAAAAAGCTCCAATATCTTGATGTCTCTATTTCCGATCTCCCATACGCTATGAAAAACAATAGATAAGAAAAAGTTTCGTCTGCCATATACTCACAACAGAGCATTCGTTCTCTTAAGAAGAGAGTGCCGCAACCTTTGCATGTGTTGGAAAAGCTTTAGAAAGCTTGTAGTCTTCTTCTCCGCACCACCCTCACTAATACTTTGTCAACAAACTTTCTGGTGCGCGCGGGCCTGTGTGTGTGTGTGTGTCTGTGTGTGTATGAGAACGGAAGAGGGCGCTCCAAACGTATCTTTAAGTGGGTGTCTTTTGCAGCTGAGAGTGAGAGGTTATTAACAAAGTGTAGGTAAAAGCGACGATGAGGAGCAGGAGCGGTAGGGGGTGATGCAATTGGGGGTCATTGTTTTTGTTTCTTTGCATTTGCCGCATATATAAGAAATAAATTTTTGAGTGATTTTTTTGTTTTTTTTTTGTTTTTTTTTTTTTGTATTTGTTATACTATTAAACGAAAAGTTTGCAATTGCGTGATATGTTTCTAGATTGTATGTTTGTTTGTATTGGCTTTGCCTGATCGCCATTATTGCGCATTTAATTTTATTGTTGCTTGGCCGGTTGCTAACCCCTCCCCCCGACCCCCTTCTTCAAAAAAAGGGGAGTTCATTCTTCTTCTGCCATGGAGCAAAAGGGGGCAATTTTGTTATAGCCAGAGTTTTAATACCAACATTGGTTTATCTTATCGCAGGGACATTTATTGCCTTTTGTTACCCGAAAATAAATAAAAATGAAAAGCAAAGGACATGGAATTATATTTATTTAATTACCCTCATTAAATGAATTTCTTTGTAGATAATATTAAGTTCAAAATTATGTACTCGCATTATGAAACTTAACTTATTTTCTCTAGGGCTTATAAAGGGAAACAAGAAAATATTGCATTAAAACTACTATTAAAAAATCATAAAAATTAAATAGTAGATTCGAATGGGTATAAGTTGTGCAAATACAACGTGGTTCTAAGGCTCAGAAGCGCAGCGAATAAAAGAGGGGGACGGGTTAGAGAACACATAAAACTCTTGAAGGTGACATAAGACGAACTGAATATGTGGTGGAACTTATGGGTACGAAACACGTTCATGTGTATCTTCCATCCTATAGTTTCTTATTGAAATCCATCCTAAATTGAAAATTCGCCAAATTTCTATGTTAGAAACTGCCTAAATGGCCAACAGTAGCTAAAATGCATTCAAGTGTATCTTCCATCCTAAAGTGTCTCATTGATATCCATCCTAAATTTTCCAGTTGAAAATTTCCCAAATTCTGTAGTTGAAAATTTTAGCAAATTTCGCTGTTGAAAGCCCGAAATTGCTAGCGCTCATTCTAAAATGCAAATGGTGCTGTGAGACATATGCTAAAGTTCCCTAATTGAAAATTTCCTATAGTCCGTTACTGACAATTTCCTGGTTGTGAACTTGCTCAAATTTCCCAGTAGAAAATTATCTAAATTGTCAACGCAGATACACTCCGAGCAACATCCTATAGTTCCGTTATGAAAATTTCATAAATTTTCCTGTTGACAATTTTCTAAATTTCATTATTGAAATTTTTCTAGTTAAAAATTTTGCTAAATTTTCCAATTTACTATTATCTTAATTCTACCAGTTACTAAAATGCAGTAAGCAAAAGAGTGTTGGGCGATGTGCCGGTTCAATGTAATATAAGTTGGTGTGTCAAAAACTTCCTCTTCTCATATGTGAACTTATTTTTTTTTTCCAAAGAAATGTACACTGGAATTTATTCCAAATACAGGGTAGCGCACCAATTGCACCACAATGAGAAATTCAAATAACTTTTCATTTTGCATTTCATTTATTTTTTTTTATTGTATAGAAAATTAAATTTTATTTTGTACTAGCTGACCCGGCAAACGTTGTTTTGCCTTCAAATAAATAACAGCGCCACATATAGGCTGGTATGTTTGTCACCTACCATTATTTGATTCAATGTTAATGTGGTAAAAAAAATTAATTGCAAAAATCTCATCTCCAACGCCATCTATCACTTCAAATAAAACCTTTTAAACCTTCCGGAATACTCTACCAATAATTTAAGACCAAAATGAGCTAAATCGGTCCAACCGTTCTCGAGCTTTAGCGAGACTAACGTACAGCAATCGATTTTTATATATATAAGAAATATGAAATAAGAAATAAGAAAAGGCTTAAAGGGTTGAAGTCGGGATCGCCTCAATTTTGTTTAATGGACTGCCGCAATTCAGCCAAATTACTTGGTTTCCTTGGTTTTGTACACCTCTTGCTTGACATAACCCCATAAAAAAAGTCGGGTGGAGTCAGGTCAGGTGACCTTGCGGGCGAACGAAAAGTGGAGTTTTTGCACATTAATCTGTTTAGGAATTTTGTTGCAGCTTCGCCATATCCGGTCTGGCTGTGTGTGCAGTTGCTTCGTCTTGCTGGAACCAAATGCTTCCGAAACGGATGCGTGTTCGGTGCAGTTGTAGGTAAAAAACTTCTTTAACATCTTTAAATAACGATACTCATTGACAGTTACTGTTACGGGTATACCGTAGCACGATTCGTGCGCCACCCTATATTTATTAGTAACCAGCCTACAATTAGAACATCTCCTTTAAAGTAGTAAGAGTAGAACAGTCCTTGTGGAACGGTTGCCTTCCTTTAGAGCATGAATGGTAAAATAGGAAGAAATTTAAAAATTTGAAGCTGTAGGTTTAGTTATTGTATGGGCGAGTTTTGTTTTTTTCCTATTGGACCAATTTCGCCCATTTCTAGCATTTGCGGCCCATAAAGAGTCATGGACGATATACAGACTCATCTCATTTCATATAAGTTGACTCAAGAATTTACGTCCTACAAATGTCAAGGTGATCATTGAAGAGGTTGGCCGAATGAGTTTGATGAGTAAGTATTGAAAGCTGGCATCGAACTGGACTGACATGTTGCTGTTCGAGGAGTTGCAGAGGAGCTGAAGATGTCGCACATGATCATTGAAACCCATTTGACTCGACACTTTGGAAAAGCTTGAAATTTGGATTCCACACGAGCTGAAGAAAATCCACTTAACAAAGCGGACAAACGCTTGTGATTAATTTCTTAAAATGATTCCTTCTGGGATACTTATTGTATTTGGGGATGAAAATTCATTTTTTACAATAAACTTAAAGATCTGATCAAAAAAAAAAAAAAAACCCTCGAAAACTTAGTTATGCCGTCAATTTGGTGCGATTTAGGAGAGTGGTTTGCTTTGAACTGCTTCCAAGGTACGAAACCATAAATTCTTGTGTTTAAAGCAAAAAACAAAAAAAAAAAAAAAAAAAAAACTGCGAGATTATTTTCTTTGCCGATTCAATAATACGTTGACTTATCTTGTTTTTCTGGCGAACATCTGATTTATAGAATTATAGAAAAAATATTGAAAACGATCACTTTTCTAAAGGCGAATTTAGTCGTTGTTTTTTTTTTTACTTTTCCAGATAGAAACAGTCCTTAAAAAAACGGAAATTTTTCAGAATTTTGGAAAAAAGATAACACTTATTTGTGAACTAGAAGCAGTTATACGATATGGAAAATAACCATTACAATTCATATAACTTTTAAATCAACGCCGTTACTGTAGGTTATGGACAAATACAAAATTCATACTGGAAAAACGGGCTAAATCGATATATTGTATATGATGAGAAGGCGAACGGACGGATGGACGGACATACATAAATCGACATAGCTAATTTGACACAAATTTTCGTTATAACGATTTATATCATTTTATGCATGTCCGTACGTCTGACCGGAAATATACTGATGAATTCCAATTTTTCTATCCATTTTGATATCACCATTAGAAAAATGGGAATTTTTCAGAATTTCCCAACGGTTTTAACTTGCATTAGTTAACTAAAATCAGGTGTTAAATACGTAAAAAACAACTCATATACTTTTTCAGCGACCGCCATTTTTGTAGGCGTGGTTATTGACAAATACTACAAATATAGGTATCTCAAAAGAAAACCCGGCCAAGTCGATATTTCCCAATAATTGGACCATTTATGATAGTTGGTAGATTCCAAATGCACTTTTTAAAGAAGGAAAGGTTGTTAAAAAATGCTAACGAATACTAATTTGGATTGAAAAAACTGGTTCAATCCATATATTATACATGAAAAGATGGCGATTTTGACACACCCCCTAATTAGGGATCACTATCTTTGCTCATTCCTTGAATGGCTCAGTTTTCTTTTACTGAATTAGAACTATGGGGCAAAATTTCGGACTCATAGCCATAATGGTTTGGAGCTTCCAACATTACAACATTTATATCTATTTAAAGTGGTTAACAATAATGGTATATTTTTGAAAAAATTCCGGACGTACAGACCCGCACATAGATTTTTGCTGAAAAGTTATCTAGGGATGAACGTACTTAAATTGACATAGATTTTCATTGCAAAAACGTATATCAATTTAATCACATCTGTCAGGAAAATTGCTGAGAATTTTGAATTTTCCCAGCCATTTTGGCACGGATGTCAGAAAAGTGGTCATCTTTCCCAATTTTCCAAAAATTTTACCATTTATTCACTAGTTAAAATTAGTAGTTAGAAATGGAAAATAACCATTACAATTTATATACTTTTTAAGTGACCGCCATTATTGTGGGCGTGGTTATCGAGAAATACTATAAATATGAATTCTCAATGGAAAAACCGAATAGATCAAAAAGGGTGGGCTTTGACACGTCCACTAATCTGGCCATGAGCGGATACTATAGAGTGATTTTTTTAAACGTAGTTTTTTTAAAAATCGAATAAAACACTCAAATTTGCATCATATATTAAAATTTTTTTTGGAGTCGATAAATTGGTCTTTGGCATTTAATTTTTAAAGATAATTTCATGTAAATGTTGTCCGGCTCCGTCTCAAAATGTCCATTCGGAAGGTCCAATTTTTCGAGCATTTCGGTCTGTATTCCACGAATAACGTGTGTTATGTTATCCTGTAAGGCTTCAATAGTGTTCGGCTTGTTCACATAGAATAACGACTTGACATAACCCCATAAGAAATAATCAAGAGGCGTTAAATCGCAAGATCTTGGGAGCCAACTCAAAGAGCCAAATCGAGAGATAAGCTGCTCACCAAATTTATCCATCAACATATTTATTGTTCCACGAGCAGTGTGGCATGTTGCACCATCCTGATGAAACCACATGTCAACCAAGTTCAACTCAGCCAATTGGAGCAAAAAACATTCCTTGTGGTTGAGTAACACATGCCTAATGGCTGAGAACGGCGACGAATTGACATTTCACGATCGTCATTAACACTGGTCGCTACGTCTGCAATATTTTCTTCGATACGCACTCTACGCATGCGAGTCGATCGTTTTATGTCCAACAAAGTAAATTTGTTGCGAAATTTGGAGATAACAGCTCGAATTGTTGTTTCAGCAGGTCGATTATGACGACCATAAAATGGTCGTATCAAACGATGCATTTGCATTTGTCGCAGAGCACGAATTTTGATAATAAATTTCAGCGATTTGCAATCGTTGCTCGTTTGTTAGTGTTACCATGATGAAATGGCAGAATATACTGTACACTTTTCACTTTGACAGATGATGTTTGAACGTCATTACTAACCAGTGCTGCCAACCTGAAAAACTTAAATCTTAAAAAATCACACTATATAAACACTGACCCCAACTATGTAAAGAATTCGAGAATTTTTTCAAGAAATTTTGTCATTTATGAGAATGATAGATACGGAATAGAGACCATCACAATTATAGTTTTTGAGCCACTAACATATACTGATTTTTACTGGTTAAATCGATGTGTTATGTATGAGAAGATGGCGATTTTGATACTTCCACTGATTAGGATCAACATTGTTGCTCAGTCCTTGCACGGCCCAATTATAACTTGACCTGCCCATGACAATAAGACATCGGCTAACAAAATTTCCTTCTCATAAATATAGCAGTAGGGACTCCATCTTAAAAATTTGATGGCTTAGGATTCACTTTGGCTAAGGATATGATGGGCAAGCTGAAATTGACATAGATTTTCATCGTAAAAATCGATGTTGATTTAAAATTGGTAGACAATTTTATAGAATTATTCAGGACCCGCAAAAATCGACATAGATTTTCATCAAAAAGCTTTCTAGGAACGTACCTAACTCGACGTAGATTTTCGTTGTAAAAGTGCATACAATTCAAGCATGTCCGTTCGTCCTTCCCGTCAAATTATGAAAAAATATCCCCTATTCTACCCGTTTTGATAATACCCTTAGAAAATTTCTTTAACTGTAAGTGGTCGACAAATACGATCGCCATTATTGTAGGCGTGGCTATTGAAAGATACTAAAAATACGGATTCTCACTGAAAAAAGGGATAAATCGATGAGAGGAGGATGTTTTCGACACGCTATTTGACAAATTTTCTTATAAAAATTTGAGAATTTTGAAAATTTTTTCAATGTATTTTTATTTATGCTAGTTGGAATAGAACCATCGCAACTATACTTTTAAAGAGACCTCGTATGTGTGTGGGCGGAGTCATTGAACGATGCCAGTCAATGCAAACTTTCATTGCAAAAACTGGTTATATCGATATGTGAGGCATGAGAAAATGGCGATTTTGACACGCCCACTTGTTTGGCAATGGCGAATGGGAATATTCTGAATTGGGCTCTCTGACTGTAATATACTTGGTAGTATCTAGAAATCCGAATTCCTCAAGCAGGTAACTACTTCATTCTCTGGTAAAGTCATCCGACATTCCTCTGGAAGTAGTTAAACGGAGAAAGCGTAAAACTTGCGTAACCTAAATGGCATTCAAACAATGACGAACCTTAGGCAGATAGACAACATCTGTTACTGAAACTCTACTTTTATATCACCACCCCCATGGTCGGATACGGTTGCTCGATAAGTCGCCGCTCTTAAATAAATATTATTATGAAGACACAAGAGAAAAGAAAGAAACCAATTTTCTCAAATATAGATTACCGCCTCACTTTACAGAGAATATATCTCTAATCAATTGGCAGATATTTTAGCATAATATAGAGCTCTTATTAATGCCATTCTTGGATGCAAAAATCAGAACAATGACGCGCTCAATGCAGAAACTGCGCCATCTACTACAGCTGCGATGCAGAAAAGCATTAATTCGGACATGGATTTGTAATGGTTACGAGATTTAAATCGCGATTTTCACCTACAAGTGACCCGCTAAGCCAATATTCGAAACAAGACACACTTCCCGACAAAAGACAAAGACGAGGAGACCAAAGATATGATTTAAAGAGTGTCTAGAAGAATCATAAGATCGCTGCTTTGTTCACCACATTATACATAATAGTTCTGAGAATGTTTAGTGCCAAAATTGGAAGGGAAGACGATTTTAGTCCAGCTATTAGAAAATTCAATCTATAGGGCAACATCTTCGATAAAATATTCAGACGGATTATTTTCCCTATCGCGGAGAATATCGTAAAATAAGAAACCAGATAAATGAGGCAGTAACACATACGAGGTGTGTTAAAAAAATAAAAGGAATTTTCAAATTTCGCGGGCTACGTACATTCGACTTTCGATTATTATTTTCTTTTTTTATGTTGGTACACCTATCTCGAAGATATGTTGACGGTTTTATCCATATAGCCTGTTTAGTTTGTTTGTGAGAGGTACAAATAAGACAAGCGTCTTGTGTGCTCTGCGATTTTCTGCTATCGAAAAAAAAATAGATCAAAGAAGTTGCATCAAATTTTGTGTAAAAAATTGAATTAACTGCTCAAAAATACTTGAAAAGTTTACAGTGGCATACGGTGAAAATACTCTGTCAAAAAAATGTTTACAAGTGGTAAAAGCTTTTTACAGAAGGTCGAGAAGATGCGACTGACGACGCTCGCTCTGGACGCCCCCAGCACATCAACATCCGATGAAAATGTTGAGAAAGTGAAGAAAATTGTTATGGAGAATCGTCGAATCACAATTAGAGAAGTTGCTGAGGATGTCGGTATATCGGTTGGCTCATGCCATGCTATGTTTTCGGAAATTTTGGGCATAAAGCGTGTGGCAGCGAAGTTCGTTTCAAAATTGCTGAACTTTGACCAAAAACAACGTCGCGTGAGCATCGCTCAGGAATTGTCGAATGACGTCAATAATGATCCAGATTTGCTTAAAAGGGTCATAACTGGTGACGATTCATGAGTATATGGTTATGACATCGAAACCAAAGACCAATCGTCCCAATGGAAGAGTCCAGGAGAGACCAAGACCAAAAAAAAGCACGCCAAGTTCAATCAAATCTCAGGGTTTTGCTCACTGTTTTCTTCGATTACCATGGCGCAGTGCATCAGGAATTCTTACCACAAGGTCGTATGGTAAATAAAGAGTATTACCTTGAAGTTATGCGCCATTTGCGTGAAGCAATACGAAAAAACGACGGCAATTGTGGGAAAAAAAATTCATGGCTTTTGCATCATGATAATGCACCTGCTCACTCATCTTTGCTTGTGAGAGATTATTTCGCCAAAAACAACACCGTTATCATGCCTTAGCCACCGTATTCACCAGATTTGGCCTGTTTTTCCTGTTCCCAAGATTGAAGAGAACCATGAAAGGACAGCGTTTTGCGACTATTGAGGAGATAACAATCGCAGAGAGAGCTTAAGGACATACCAAAAAGTCCATATTAGAACTGCTTCACTGGCTGGCACGCTGGCACAAGTGTGTTATATCTGAGGTGGACTACTTTGAGGGAGATAAAATATAAATTGATGAATAAATAGATATTTTTTGAGAAAAATGAAAATTCACCTTATTTTTTGAACCCATCTCGTAGATGGAAGACATGTCTCTTGTGTCACGGATGTGTATACGATTCGTGGTGCTGACATAGGTTAAGTTCATCATCTAGATGCAACTACATAAAAGCCTGCGTAGCCAATCACAAAGAAAACAAGACATCACTAAGCCACATATTTAGAGATTGCGAAAAAGTATCGATACTTTATAGTATCGATACCTTATAATATCGATGCTTTTCAGTCGACATCGATATGTTTGTACTCGAACCCAGTATCGACACCACAATTATTCATAACAAAACAGCATGTGGGTTAGGCGAATACTCGATATTTGTAAAAACCCGATTTGATCGTTGCACAATCGTCCCCTTGGATAGTTGCGAACAAAATGTGGACCACTTCCAACACAAACACTTCAGATCCTTCGGGATAACTTTTTTTCTGTTGTCGGTAGTACAACAGCTAACCTAGAAACTCATTTTTAGGAAAGTCTCACTGAAGTTTTATCCTTGCATGATTGTGCTGACCGATATGATAATAAAAAATTGTATATGATTATATAATATGTTCTATGTTATCTGTAATTAATTGTCTATTTATACTTTGCCCAGCGATACTTCTGCTTCGATTCTTATACGATACGATAATAGAGCATTTAAACCAGCACAGTGTCGACACCCGCGACACACATCTCTGTGATAGTTAGAGTCTATAACACTAAATTCTCTCAAATGCTGTGACAAAACGCATCTAATTCTTAAGTTTCCGACATGCGGTGAAAAAATGATGTGTTTTCCATAGCTTCTGCTACATTTGTGAAAAAAAGAGGAACAGATCACTTTTCCTATTAAAAAAAAAACGATTGCGCAAAGAGGTGGAGCATTAAAATATAGTTTAGGGATAGGGGCGAAGTGTGAAAATTATACCAAAGCGCAAAAAGTAAAGGCAATTATAACAGGCCTCTTTCCTGCAGAGTTTGCTGGAATTATAAAAAGAACCTTGGATAATTTGATAGACCGGAATGGCAGCGCAATCGATAACTTCTCTCTAGCGAGCCAGCATGAGGTAAAAATTGCAATATCACGTTTTAGGATTAAAAAACCTGCAAGCTCTGATGGTCTGTAAACAGAGCTTTTTCGGCCGGCGACAATGAGCTGACAATTCGCGATGCAGCGGTTCTTTAACACAATTCAACTTATGAATGCATATCCCATCGTTGAAATTTAAGCATACTGTATGACGTCCTTGTACATTTTTTGGGAGTTTTCGAAAGAAAAGCGTCCCATAAAGTATTTAGACTCATGTCATCGGTAATAAGCGGTGTAATCTAGTGCATCAAAATACAGCGATTGCATTGACTCTTATTGTGTCCAAAACCCAAACGCTCCAGGAAAAAAATATTTAACAGCCACCTTAATGGGCAACACAGAAGAGAGCGACCACAATTTCTTTAGAAGGGCCGAAATAAGATATTATATACAGACGCCCAAAGCGCACAAATGACTGATTTAACACAGTTAAACTCAATTCAGTATAATTTCCACATTATCACAACCTTTTTGTTACCTCTCATACAAATGGGCCAGTTTTCGGAAATTCATTTTTTCCTCTTCTATCTAGTATGCTGCAATCACACATATTTTTTTGTCCTTTGCATTGATTTATAATTTTTTGTAGAATACGAGAAAAATTGATGAAGTAACCACGCCCTTTCTAATACTTCCTATGTACTTCCATCATATGTTTGGCGAACTAAGTTCTGAGTATGAAAATGAACGTCTGTACCACGTCCAGTCCAGTAGCTCCCATACAAATTGAATGATTTATAGAAATCTAATTTTTTCGCTGTCATCTGGAATAATGTAATCTATAAAGTTGTACATTCATATCTTTCGTTCAATTCCACAATATTTTGTGCAATTTAGCAAGAACCGGGCGTTTAGTAAATTCGACTCTGCGAATGAAAAGTTGCTGCTTTGTCATTCCCTTTAGGGTGCCAAAAATATAACCTGACCGATTTAGCAAAAAGCAATGGTTCCTCCATAAGTTCTAAGCGAATGACTTTAGGATGTTATAGTTTTGCCTCTTTTATTGTGCTGCAGAAAAATTTTTGATAAGAACAGAGCGATTTACTACGATCCTTCTGGAATCAGCACTTTTGCATCGACATATATATGTATATATAATTCAGTTTGCTTGACTGAAATTTTTGAACTGATTTCAATACTTTTTGCATAATATCTCGGAAACTAGAGGTGGTGTAAGAAAACAGGTTTTTATTGTTTGAAATTTTCATATCTGAATTGACGATAATTGGTAGAATCCAAAAACAGAAACATGATATTGTTCCTAAATCTATGTTAGTGTTACTAAATCTATGGAAGGTTTAAAAATCTGTTTTTCATAGTAAAAGCATTATTTAAACTTTCAACAAGTTATTGTAAAAAGGAACTTAAGTTATCTTATCCTTAATATTATTAGATCTATGATTCTCCATAATTTTTTAAACATTTTGTAATTATTGAAATAGATTTTTTACATTATTTTAGCACGAATATTATTATTAGATTTATTATACAATGTACTGTTGTTGTTGTTGTTCAATTTTCTCAAAAAGTATTTATTTATTCATCAATAATTATCTTGTCCTCTTCGGATATAATCCCACTCAGATATAATTCACTTATGCCAGCGTTTTTTCCAATCCTCGAAACACTTCTGAGACGCGCTTTTTGGTATCGCCAACAGCTCCTGTTTCGATTTTTCTTTTACCTCCTCAACCGTAGCAAAGCGTCTTCCTTTCATCGGTGTCTTCAATTTTGGGAAGAGGAAAAAGTCAACGGGGACCAAGTCCGGTGAATACGGTGGCTGAGGCATGATTACGGATTTGTTTTTGGCCAAAAACTCACGCACAAGCATCGATGTGTGAGCTGGTGCATTATCATGGTGCAAAATCCATAATTGGTTTTTTCACAATTCTGTGCGTTTCTGACGAATTGCTTCGCGCAAATGGCGCATAACTTCAAGGTAGTATTCCTTGTGGCAAGAATTTATGATGCATCACGCCATTGCAATCGCCATTGCAAACCTTCACATTTGACCATTGGGATGATTGGGCTTTGGTTTCAACGTCATGAGCCGAACGATATGCCAAGATCATCAGCAACCACTCTAATAGTAATTTGACGATTATTCAAAATCATTTTCTTCACTGCTTCAATGATTTCACCGGTGGTTGACGTGCTCGGGCGACCATGGGGAGCATCGTCATTGACATCTTCGATTGGACTTGCCTTCTGCTCATAGTAGACTCGCCAAACGTCAACAGTAAACATTTCAAATGACCATGTGCAATAATTTAATTTTTTACACAAAACTCAATACAGTTTCTTTGATCCATTTTTTCGAATAGTAAAAAATCGAAGAGCACACCAAAACACGACAGACCTTTTAATCTGTCAAAAACAAACTGACAATCCAAAATAGCTGATATTGTCAACATATATGTATATAACAGACATCTGTACCAACAGAAAAAAATGCGAAAATCGAACATACGTAACTCACGAAATTTGAAAATAACGGTTATATATATGTAACAGTACTATTTACGCATGATAGGTGGCGCGCGACTTATTCCCAATCAAATTATTATTTGATATTATTTAGCTTATTATATTATAATTTATTTTGTTCATTGTATTGATTAATTGGGAACTAAGATTCATTATTTCAAAATGTATAATGTTTTAGTTCTATACATACATATTTTTACGTTATTCATTAATTTTCTTAGTTTTCCATTAGTTTCTTATTCATACTGCTGTTGTTTTAATTTTATTTTTATTTTTTTCTTATTTGCATTTGTTTATTCCAAAATCTCTTTTCATGATGGTTTATTAACCAGATCCTTTTTTGGTCATGTAACCCAGTTACCAAACAATTTGGATATTATTTCATACCTGTTCTTGTCGCCATATAGGTAAGCATACGACAGACAAGCTGATTTTAATAAGAACTAGCCGACCCGGCAAACGTTGCTTTGCCTTCAAATTTTATTTTTATTGGAATGTTTCATTAGCAGGAGCAGAAATAATTGCTTTCTAATTTGTGGCTTGTATAGGAGGTACCACTCTCCATTGTCCAATTCCGCCCATATTTGCAGCAGCACTTAAGATATGTACACCAAACCTACGCACCAAATTTTGTTCAAATACCGTAAGCAGGAGCAGAAATAATTGATTTTTAATTTTTTGTTTGTATGGGAGGTACCACGCCCCTTTGTCCAATTGGACCGAATTGTAAATCTAAACCATCCCGGGCACCACCCAGACGCATATACAAAAATTTATGCAAAGCGGTCCAGCCGTTCTGGAGTTTTAAGCATCGGAACAAACCACGATTCATTTTTATATATATAGATTTAGAATTTAGTATGAGCAATTTAGTGGTCGATCCGAAAAAATAGTTTTAAAAGATACTAATCCTCATTCGTAGGATTAGAATTAGGTCTCTTAGATTTTACTTTGTATGTCAAGGACATCTTTAGTATTGCATGTCGTAATTTTGACTCCTCTTTCTTGTGATATTTTTACATTTCCTCAGAGCAATTACGAACAAGAATAAAATCAAATTTAGCTGCCGTCCAAGTTTGCAAGCAAAAGTGTTGTTAACATTATATCACTATGGTGGCAGTCTAGATTCCAATGCGAATGTCACCAATGTCCCACTTGTGGGTAACGTGTAAAATTGCCATCGATGACTTTAACTTTTCTAAGAATGCTACTGATGTTTGTTTCATACCCAGCTATCAACTGGGTGTACTTTTTCCCAATTTCCTTAAATTAAATATTGTTCATGGGTTTAATTACAATTACATCGTAAGGATCATCCGCATCAGTGAGGCCAAGGATAAAGAACAACTGACAAAAACAAAAAAACGGAAAAAATGAACAAAAAAAAAAAAACCTAAAAAACCCCTGACGTACGAAATAAAGCGATGAATATTAAAAGTCACCGCCTGGTCGCCTGACAAAAGTCAATGATCTTACGCATATAAGCAAATTGGCGTTGGAGAGACCCTTTATGGACAGAAAACACATGAAAAAAAAGTAAACATAAACAAATACCCCCTTCCCCCACCAACAAATATGCCACAAAAATTCGTAAAGATCAAATACGATATACAGAACAATAAGATCAAGTTTTATAGCTTTGAATGCGACGTTATCCTTTCGGGTCAGTTTCTCGCATTCGTAGTGTTGGCTCTGTGAACGAACATTCGCTTTTACGATGACAGGGTTTTAAAACGAACGAACAATTTTAAAATTAACGATCAGCTTAATAATCCTGCCGACAATATTTCGGCGAATATTCGTTTACCTTTATGTGGATTATGCGAGCCATAAGGGAGAAGAGCAATGGAAACAATGAGAAGGACGAAATGAAAACGATAAAAATACATGCAATTGCCAAAAATAAAGCGCAAAATAAAGAAACGTTTCTAAACTAAGGAAAAAAATACAAGAAAATGTTATATAGATGGCGATTTGGGAAGGCGGTATGTTTTTATAGAATAAATAATTAATTGTAAGAAGAAATGGAATTGTTGTCATTACAAATTAAGGACTTGAGTTATAAATTTGTAAAATAAATTAAAAAATTTTAAATTAACTATATTGGGTCGTTTGCTGGGTCGTAGTCGTCTAATTGCAACTCGAATAATCGGGAATTATTGTTTTCAACAAACAGGTTAAAATTATTATTATTTTATTATTATTTTATTTTAAAATTATTATTATTTTATTATTATTATTTTAAATAATACATTTAAATAAATAGGCAATGGAAAAAATATTACGATTTCAGATTAAAAGGAGATTTCAACAAAAATGTTTGCAGTTATCCCTCTCCGGCATAATACTTGGAAAAAAAAACTTTTGTATAAAATATTTACAGCCTGTTTCTATAAAACGTTCAAGGCGGTAGACTAACTAATCGTTTACGAATTTACTGAATTTGCGTTGAAAGCACACTCAAAGTAAGTATGCCAAATCTATTCAATATTAGAAAATTTTACTTGCAACGACAAGTGAAATTTAAATTAATTCAATTTTACTTGATTTGAGTACGCGCGGAAATAGCACGCACTTAAAATAAATACGCAAACTTCTTCGAACACATGGAGATCAAGTTTAGTGAATTTGAATTAGTTTTGACACAAAATTAAATCACTTTTTCTGATTTTTTCTTTTGTATATTTTACTTAATGTTAACAGAAAAAAATAGTCAATTTGGCAATATCGTTTTACATTTTTCTACATTTCTTATAAGTAATTAATTTTGTAGATTTTCAAGTTAACGACATTGATTATTTTATTGGAAGCCTTTGTTCATATATTAAGTAATTCGTATACTTGCTGTTAATTTATGTTATTGGTGTTACCTAACGTAAAGCAATTTGAACTCATTATCAGAATCCCAAATTATAATATCGTAAATTTACTTACAGTACATTAACATTTTTTTTATCATAATTTTAAATTGTTAATTTACTTTGTTTTACATATCTTATGAAAAACAATTTTTCTTTACATTTTTAACTTTACGATATTGACTATTTTATTCAAATATTTGCTGGTATTGATAGGATTGCTGGAGTTTATTGATAAAATAAAGTAAAATAATTTGTCACCACAAATATTTTAATATTACGATATTATAAATTTACGATATTCGAAAATTTGCTTTTTAAGTCACATAATGCTGTTATGTTTAATTTACTAACCTAACTTTCTTGTGTATTTTTTGTAAAAAACAATTTTTTACATTTTTAATTTTACGATATTGGCTATTTTAATTCAAATATTTACTGGAATACCTAGGATTACTGGAGTTTATTGATAAAATAAAGTAAAATAATTTGTCACCACAAATATTATAATATTACGATATTATAAATTTACGATATTGGCATTATATACTGCTGTTATATTTAATTTAATAACCTACTTTTTTTGTGTATTTTTTGCAAAAAACAATTTTTTTACGTTACAACAAATGGCAAATTGCAAGCTATCAAAATCGCTAATATCACATATTTACGATATTCAAAATTTTATATTTTGTGTCAAATTTGTTGACGACCGTCTTTTATATTATTTATTTATTTATTTATTTATTTTTTTTTGTGGAAAACCCATTTTTTCACATTTTAAATTTTACGATATTGTTTATTTTATTCAAATATTTTTTAATACTTCCACTGATGTCCTTTAAATTGTCGGAATTCACTAATAAGGCGCATTTGTCTATCGCCGACTATGAAAATCGATAATATCGTACATTTACGACAACGGAAATTTTGCTTTTTATGTTGTAAACTGCTGTTATATTTAATTGGTTTAGCTACATTTTTGTATATTTGCGGTGAAAAACATTATTTACATGTTTTACGTTGCAATTTGGTTATTTTATTGAAACAATTGTTTGTTTTCTGATTAACATAAAAACTTTAGCAATATTAGTATTTATTGGAAAAAAAAACACTTGTCATGTCAAACCATTGAAATCGTTAATATCGTGAAATCGCAATATTTGAAATTTTGCATTTGCATTTGTCGCAAACGGCCATTGTAGGCATACTTTTTCCATAATTTTTTTTTAAAACTATTTCTTTAGATTTTCAACTTTACGATATTTTTAATATTTATTGATATTTTCATTGCTATGGTTCAAATTGTTTGAATTAATTGGCTATTAAAGCTATTGGCCATCACGAACTATCAAAATCGTTTATATCATAAATTTATGATATTTGAAATTTCGCTTTTTATGTCTTCAAAACAGTTTTGTACATTTCCAATTGTATGAAATTAGTTATTTTTGAGCTATTTTTTATAATTTCGAACTCTTTTTTTTTTTTTTTGTTTGTTTTTTTTTTTTTTTTAATTTATTTTTTTTTTTTTTTAACAATAAAAATTTTTATTATTAAACTGTACAATACTGTAGAATAATAATATATATATTAATATAAGTTAATATAAGTAGACATTATAGGGGCAAGTTGGCAGTAAAATTCAATATCTTTTGCAATTATGGTACAGAAAAAAAAAAAAATTATTAAAAATTTTTAAAATTAATTCAAATTTAG
>JAHXMU010027595.1:0-17068 GCA_019455685.1 Philornis downsi | reverse complement strand
TCGCCATGGAGCCGTACACGGGAGTGCAGCGTGCATTTTGTGTCCGAGCGTATTACGAAAACAATAAATCAGTGATTACTGCACGACGTTTGTATCGGCATGAACACGGTTTACACGATTTAAGTGAAGTTCCAAGCGCCAATGTGATACGAAAATGGATCAGAATGTTCGAAACAACCGGCTCAACAGTACCAATTACGGTTCGTGGTCGCCCAGTTTCTGCAAGATCAGCCGACATTGTGGAGCGTGTTCGTGTTTCAGTTCAGCGAAATCCGCAACAGTCAACACGTAAGAGAAGTCAGTCTTTGGATGTCAAAAGAACAACTTTACGACGAATTTTGAAACGTGATTTGCATTTGAAGGCTTATAAGATTCAGATAGTCCAAGAATTAAAACCCGATGATGCCAATAACCGACTTAACTTTGTCAATTTGATGCTAGAGCGGTTCAACAATTTCAACAACGTGATTTTTAGTGATGAGGCCAATTTTCACCTTAATGGCCATGTGAACAAGCAAAATTGTCGGTTCTGGTCCGAGACTAATCCCCGACGCTTGCATGAACGTCCACTTCACAGCCCTAAGCTTGTCGTGTGGGCTGGGATAACGTCAACCGGTATTATTGGACCATACTTTTTTGAGGACGAAAGAGGGCATGCGATGACGGTTAGAGCGAACAATTATTGCAACATGCTAGCAGACTTTTTGGTGCCAGCTTTGCAAGAACTTCAAGGCAATACCTCGAGGATGTGGTTTCAACAGGATGGGGCCACATGTCATACGGCTAGGGTATCCATAGAGCTGCTGAAAAATGTTTTTTCCTGGAAAACTCATTTCGAAATGGGGGGATATTGAATGGCCCCCACGTAGCCTCGATCTCTCTCCATGCGATTATTTTCTGTGGGGCTACCTCAAATCGGTAGTCTACGAGAATAATCCGACCAATTTAGAGCAGTTGAAGAGGAACATTATTCAGGAAAGTAACAAAATACCGAGAACAACTTTTCAACGAGTTTTCCAAAATTTGCGACTTCGGTTCCAAGAGTGTCAAGCAGCATTTAGACAACATGTTTTTTAAGTCTTAAAAATTCCCATGCTTCTACTTTTTAAAAATACAAATATATTTTTTTTATGTTTCGTAGTTTTTTTTTTTAATTGAATATTTAAACCGCCAACACCCTTATGGCCCACCCTGTACATACTTTGCATATATATTGCAATATTTTATGGAATCCGAGTTACGACATATAATACATAAATGCCGAATTGGAAGAGTTCAAAGAATATACGTTTAAATTGCCTTACGAAATTTAGACGTTTCGTTTTACAATGTCTGAGTACGAAATTCGTTGTCAGTTACTCAATTTGAATACTTTGAAATATGATATTATATTTATCAAGGATATTATTGACAGTAGAAATGACTCTCCAGAGCTTCTACATCTAACACCCCTGAATGTGTCTACAAGGAAATTAAGAAAACATAAACTTTTTTTATGAATATTTCCGTAGATATAATTCTGGTTTAAATGAAGTTGTGACTAGAAGTCTTATTTTATGCAACAATGCCTACATTTAGATTTTGGTATAAGTCGATCAATTTTTAAAAAATTTTCGATTATATTGTGTTAGAATTAGGATATTAATTGTTAATTCAAGAATTAAGTATGAAATTGTAATTGTACTATTTTCGAATTCCTTATTTCCAGGTTGCCCAAAAACGACTGCAATTTCTGCTGAAATTAATATGATCTTCCCAGTGGTACTTAATCGAATAATCGAATAATAATTAGCAGTTCGAATAATTTATATTCCTCTAAATATTTCGGGAATTACGTTTGAATTCATATTCCCCCTTTTATTGCCACATTAAATTCCGATCGTTATATCGTTTTATATTTAAGATTAGAATTAAAGCAAATGCGATGAATTCGATTAGTTTAAATTGCCTTAAGAGTTAAACGTTTTTTAATTATGTCCTACGAATTTTGTCGATTTTATGCGAATTCCTAACCAAAAGTTTACTGACCACAAATGAACGTTCTTTTTGTCAACTACGGATGTTTGCCTGAAAACGTAGTCGAGTTTTAAAATTTTTGTTTGAATTTTGTGCAATTTTTTAAAAATTTTATAGAATTCTTTCAACGAATTTTAGACTTCATCCGCTAGGAATTCCACACTGCAATTTTTGGCATTTACATACTTAATTGAGGACGTAAATATCTTCAGACTTAAGTGATTGAATAAACTATGTTGATGGTTGAAGGGGAATTGCGGGGGTGATAGCTGATGGAACTGGAGTGGACTGTATGCGGACTTGGTGATGGGCAGCCAAGTGGTAGGCGCAGGTAGAGGAGACTACTATTTTAAGTTGTGACCGGTCTGTGACGTTGCTATTTTTAGAAACGACTATAGCTTTGGACTTCGTATATGTTTTCTTAGAGGGAAGTTAGATGTGATGAGCGTGCGAGAAAATGAAAACAAAAGAATTAGTAAATTCAATTCGTTTATTTCGGCACTATGCAGTTGCTCACCATATGATGGGTAAAAATGAAGTGAAGTATTACAATTTAGATAACTATGATGAGACTTCGTCGCTTATTTGAAAGCTTTAACTTGAGTGATATTTTTAATTCACAATAATAATATTATCGAACTACTGATACATATCGTAGAATGATATTTAATAAACAATTTAAAATGACAAAGTACGGTACGGACTTCAGTTAGCAAAATTCAATAAATAGACAAAGAATATAAAATTATTATAAAATTGATTGTCTAAACTAACGAGTTTAGACAGTGATTAAAAATTAATGTATTTTTGCAGCATTTATAAATTCCTTGTGACTGGATTATCCAAAAAAAAATCACTGTAGAATATGCAGTTCCAAATATAGCGCACCCCCATCCCCAGTGTTATTTAGTCGAATAGTCGAATAACGATTGGTCGTTTGAATTTTTTTTTTTAATTCGGTATTTATTACAATCTGTCCTTGGACATTCAGTAATAGTTACATTGGCCTACATACTACTTATATACTAAAATTTTATTTTTATTCGGGAACACTTCCTTGACTGTCCCTACTGCTATATTTGTCCTGAGTAGCCAGGTCCTGTGTGGTTCTCCTCCTTAGTCTGGTAAATAATGGTGTTTCGCTCATCAGGTTGGACGCCAGCTAAACCGGATGTTGTTGAATACGATTCATGTATCTAGCGGAGTATTTTTGGACTTCTTCCTTAATGAAGGATGTTTTCAATTCTCTATGCAATTGTTTGTTCGAGAAGTACTTTGGATTGAAAGCGTTGCAATATTTCAAGGTTGGAGTTTGCTGCAGTCCCGCATAACTGTATTCCATATGTCCATACGGGCTTTAAGACGCATTTATAGATTTTTAATTTGTTATCTAAGGATAATTTGGATTTGCCATTCAAAAGCCAATTTAAGGATCTTAGTTTGAGCCCCAAGGCCAGTCTTTTTGTAAATGTATGCTTTCTCCAAGTCAGTGTTCTGTCCAAATAAATGCCTAGATACTTTGCATTATTTGCTACAGGTATTTCAACATTATTAATAGACACGGGAGGGCAACATCCTCTCCGAAGTGTAAGCGTTACCTGAATAACGTTTAAATAATCCTATAAATATCTCGAGAATTCCGTTTGGATTTATGTTCCTCTTGTTTCATTGCCACATCAAATTCAGATTGATTAACAGATTAGCATCTTATATTTAAGAATAAAATTAAACCAAAGACAATGAATTCGTTTCGTTTAATCTGCAACAATGACAAATGATTAGCTATTAATTATAATAATCTATGTTGGATGGAAATGCCTTTAGTTTCATCTATATTAGCTATGTTGTGACACAACATTTCATCTAAGTATCCATTAATAAATTCATCAATCATCATTCAAATATTCTGTCATCGTTATGGGCGATCACAATCATCCGGAATCTAGACGAGAATGTCGTCTAAAATTTTGATTTAATTTTCTTTTGCGCTTGTTCATGTGAATTTTTAACGCTGTAACTGGTTTCGAGAGCTTTAAACTTTAGACAATCTTCAAATTAATGTTGGCGTCATATATCGATTTGTTGAAAGCAACAGCTGGAGCTGCGTAATGACAGCGAATCGAGAAACATACGAACATAAATTTACCTCAATCTATATCAGAAGTTATTACTTTGTCATGCAAATGCGTGCGTCGAATATTTGCACGGCTAGGAAATATTTTTTCACAAAAGCTCCACTAAGAAACGTATTGAGTGGTATCTGCCAAGCTTTTAATTTACTTGGAGTTTAGGCGGTTTTTTTACACTCCTGTTGATCAAGAAGGTGATGGTGATTTGTAAGTGCAAACACTGGAAGAAATGTAAATTGAATCTTTAACAATTATTAACAAAGCTCTGGGAAAATTCAGTGCACTTGGATTTGATTTGTTAGAAATTTTGTATTCTAGAAAATTTTGTCAATGTTATTGAACGTTATTAAGGTGTAGTAAAAAGAAATGCATTATTTGTGAATGGAATTGAACGCTTTATTTAGCATAGTTACAATGATTCGATTTAAATTAAATATGCACTGTTGTGTTCGATAATTTACTGACATTTTGATGGTAATTTCATTATGCCCCTCTCACAGAAACAGTCATTCCTGTGGGCAAAAATACTGAGACAATCGATATTTAAAAGCTAATCTTGCTGCTGATTTTCCACCAGCAAAATCATTTGCAATAGATAGGAACAGATAAAAATCATTAGGTGCTAGGTCCAGGCTATAGAGTGGATACATAAGAACCTACCAGCCAACCTCCTGGAGCTTGAGGCAAGCCGCTATCAAAATGCGTTGCTGGCGTTGTTCTACTGGAACACAGTTACTTCGCTGTTGGCCAAAGCTAAACGCGATTCGTTCCTCCAGACAATTCAATTGTTGACATTATAATCCAAATTTGACTGTACCTTATAATAGATGATTTCTTGCCAATTCCACCAAATATACACCAAAAACTTCTTAACTCTGAATGCTGGTTTGGCCACAGTTTGCTCCGGTTCACCCTGATTCGGCCACGACCGTTTTCGATTGATGTTGCCGTAAATAACCTAATTTTCATCACCATCTATTTCAGAAATTGGTTGATTTTGTTACGATTCTGCGCAATTCTTAGATGGAAATTTGACTCAAGAGGTTTCCTGAATCAACTCGCGTGGCATCCTTTGTACGCAGCCTTATTCAAGTGGTTGCAAATGATTTTCTGTGCAATACGTAGCTCCTGGACAATCGAAACAGTGTTTATATGACGGTCAGACTTGCTAATTTCCATTACTCTGTCGACATTTTTTACAATTGACCTTCCAGATTATGATGAATTTTTTGACATGAAAATTATCGAAAAATTATCGACGTAACCAAAAATTGTGCATGGTTGGCCGTTACAGTATCAGGATAATAAATACAATTTACCTATGTCGAACAGAAAATATAAAATATGGTGTATTTTTTCTTTGCTTTTTTGCTGGTTGCTCTGAAGTTTCTGTCCAGATAGCTGGTGCATTTAAAAATAGTGCAAAATAATCGTATCTGGTAAAGCGAATGATTAGAGGGCCGAAACGTTCTTCAGCTATTCTCAAACTTTAAATGGGTAAGAACTTCATCTTCCTGGGTATGAAGGTTGTGGTTGTGATATAATGTGCCCAGTGGGCCACTTTTGGTAAGCAGAACTGGTGCTGTGAGATGGACCAAATGTAGTGTTACGGTGCCCATCCGTGACTTGCGCTTAAACAACACTGAGTCAAACAATCGTAAAATTATGTGCGTAGTGTTTTGAGTACAAAATCCTATTTTTCTAGCGCCTACCAGTCTTACAACTATAGGGAAAATAACTTTAAGAAAATAAAAAAAAAATAATATTTAGTAATAAAATAATATCCATTTAGTGGTTTCAGAACCGCTAGTCTGGCAAGGCTGTCAGCTGTTAAATACCTGTCATCTGAAGTGTTATTTATTTAGCGAAAGGTTTGCCATTTACGAATATAAATAGCTTAGCAATCAAAGAATAAGTGAAAATAGTTAAAACTTACTACAAAGGTGGTGATTCAAACGTGGACCTTTAAATGAATAAAATTTTCTTCAGCGACGAAGCTCATTTCTCACTAGGTGAGACTAGGTCAACAAACAAAATTGTCGTATATGGGGCTCGGAAAAGTGATTGTGAAATCTGGAAAAAATGACTGAATTTTTTTTTTTTGCTGAAAAGTACCTCTAAAGGATCCATTTCTACAACCAATCCAAACGCGGTCATTTAAATGATATTGTACAGGATGATTTTTTAAGATTTAAGTTTTTCAGATTGGCAGCACTGGTTGGTAATGGCGTTCAAACGTCATCTGTCAAAGTGAAAAGTGTACAGTATACTCTGCCATTTCATCATGGAAAGGCTAACAAACGAGCAACGATTGCAAATCGTTGAAATTTATTACCAAAATTCGTGCTCTGTGACAAATGTGCATCGTTTGATACGACTATTTTATGGTCGTCATAATCGACTTGCTGAATCAACAATTCGTGCTGTTATCTCCACATTTCGCACCAAATTCACTTTGTTGGACATAAAACCACCGACTCGCATGCGTAGAGTGCATACCGAAGAAAATATTGCAGCCGTAGTGACCAGTGTTAATGACGATCGTGAAATGTCAATTCATCGCCGTTTTCAGCGATTGGGCATGTGTTACTCAACCACAAGGAACATTTTACACTTCGATTTGGGTTTGAAAGTCTAAAAAATTCAACTCACTTAAGAATTGAAGCCGAATGACCTACCACAACGTCTAATTTTTGGTGAATGGGACGGCCTTACAAAAGCTCAATGAAAATCCACTGTTTTATCGAAAAATTGTGTTCAGTGATGAGACTCATTTCTTGCTGAATGGATATGTAAACAAGCAAAACTGTCGCATCTGGAGTGATGAACAGCCTCCTGCCATACATGAATTACCGATGCATCCCGAAAAAACGACAGTCTGGTGTGGTTTATGGGATGGTGGCATCATCGGTCCATTTTTTTTTTCAAAGACAACCGTGAAAGAAACGTTACCGTCAACGGCTAACGATATAGAGCCATGATACGCGATTTTTTTTTTGTCCCATAGGCTGAGCGGAACTTGGTTGACATGTGGTTTCATCAGGACGATGCAACATGCCACACTGCTCGTGAAATAATGGATATGTTAAGGGATGAATTTGGTCTCTCGATTTGTTCTTGTAAGTTGGCCCCTCAGATCTTGCGATTTAACGCCTCTTGATTATTTCTTGTGGGGTTACGTCAAGTCGTTAGTCTATGTGGACAAGCCGAACACTATTGAAGCTATAGAGGATAACATAACACGCGTTATTCGTGGAATACAGGCCGAAATGCTCGAAAAAGTGACGAAAAATTGGATCTTCCGAATGGGCATTTTGAGACGGTATCAAGAACAACATTGACATGAAATTATCTTTAAAAATTAAATGGCAGAGACCACTTTATCGTTTTCGATAACAAATTTTAATATACGATGCAAATTTGAGTATTTTATTCGATTTAAAAAAAAAAACTACGATTAAAAAATCACCCTTTATTTCGTTTATAATGTCAAGTTATGGTTTAATTATTTTAATGGAATAAAAGTTTCGTTGAAATCGTAGCTTTATGTGAGGTTTTATTTAACTTTACTTGAAAACGAGAAATGAATAAACCTTACTTACATGGCGTGAGATATTTTTATTAAAGCCAACTATAGAAAAAATAAAGTATTTTATTTATTGCTTAGTCTGATTTAGGATAAATCATACATTAAATTTCCAATGTCCTGGATGTCATTGTTAAAAGCATCGTCTTTTTTTTTTTTTTTTTCATTTTGTTTTAGAAATTGTGTGTTTTTAAATTCTGTTTTCATATATTTTCTCCGTGTACTTCACTTTTCAGTTCTACCCAATATTGCGAATAATTTCCGTCACGATGTTGGTTTTTTTTTTTTCTCTGGTTATTTTTGCTTCAAAAACTCAATATATGACTTATCGATAACACTTCACTTCATTTACTTAATTAAACGTTAAAAATCGTAATTACTCGCAAACATTATTAACAAATTTGTTGTCCATGGCTATAACAGAGCAAAAAGAGAACAGGCAATTAACATTATCATTGATAAATAATTGTAATTGTTTAATGTTACTCCTCGTGTTCTCTGTGCAAATCCGTTTTTTTGTTTGTAATATTTTTAGACTGGTTATCTACCCGAACAACGTCAGGGCGGCTAAAACTGAATTCAACTACCAACAATATGTTGTTGCTATTTTTTTATTTTTTGTTCAAGTTTGAGGGCGAATGTTTTGACACCTCAGCCGAGATGTTTTGTGATTTCACTCTGATTTTACAGTCACATTTTTGTCATACTGAAACTTTGTTGGTTCACATTTTTGCGTGTGAATTAATGTGATTCACAAACTGGTAAAGGAAATAGATAATGAATAAAAATTTTCGGAAGTATTTCGTCCGAAATAAGAATATAAAGCTATTGATAGTGTGATAAAAGTAGAACTAATTCGAATTGTGTATAATTACTTTACAAGCGCTATTAAGTTGATGTTTATTGTTTTGATAGAGGAACTATCAAGTCATTTCATACAAATTCAATTACCTTCAAACAGCGTATTAAATATTAACAAATCTCGCTAGCAGATAAAAAGAACAACCCAGGATTACTCTTCAGTCGGAAAACGTACAGTTGAATTCGTAGCTATTAAAAAACTCATACCATAATACGCTCAAATGTGAGCATTGCTGGAATGAGTTAAAATAGTTTTGAATAAAACGGATATGGCTCCAACAAAATTGTCTTCAATATTCCTTACACTTTTGGAATTAGATACTGAACAAATCGACAGTCAGAACAGGATTTAGCAATAAACTCTACGACTGTCGGCAGGCTCAAAGTTGGACAAAAACGTAAAAGTTCGAACAGGCCAAAGCTTATATGATGCCCTACATATAGGGTGATTTATTAAACGTAGTTTTTTTTTTTAATCGAATAAAACTCTCAAATTTGCATCATGTATTTTTTATTGGAATCGATAAATTGGTCTTTGGCATTTAATTTTTAAAGACAATTTCATGTAAATGTTGTCCGCGGCTTCGTCTCAAAATCTCCATTCGGCCTGTATTCTACGAATAACGCGTGTTATGTTATCCTGTAAGGCTTCAATAGTGTTCGACTTGTCCACATAAACTGACGACTATACATACATTGTATATATCTATACATATAGGTAACGAATTGAATCATGTAGCGGTAGGTTGTTTCGAATATGAGTCAGAATTAAGTTTTTGAACGACATTTTTTAATAAAGTTGTGAACTCAAAATTGAAACGAAATTAAACTTTCGCAAAAGTCCCTAATTTTTGCATTTTTGCATGCATTTTTTTAATCAAAGTAGGTGTTGCAATTACTGTTTATTATTAACTAATTTAAAAAATTAATGTTGGGTGTTGTTAAGGCTACTCCATTGAATAGTTTTCTCAACAATAATAAAACTCGTCCTATGAAGGTGGCGAGATTCAATGTCTTTTTGGACAAAGTTTTGTTCGATATTGCTAAAAATAATTGCTACATTACTTTCTCTGATTATTTAGCTCATGATGGGGAGTGTATGTTAATTAGAATTACTATCTTCTCTTCTCATCTCTTAAACTTGGCACATAAGCTCTTCTTCGTTCAAGGATGAGGAATGGGCCACACCATGCTTCCACATGGGTCCTATATCGCTGAAGAGTTGTCGTGGGAATTCGATTGTTTTTCCTACGAATAGTTTGGTTTGGTATTTTTTCGTATTTTGGTTATAAAGAAATATCTTCCTGAAAAAGTTCATATCCGTTCATCTTTTGATATAGCTTCGCACACAGATGTGCTATCAAAGCTTAGTTTAATCTACAGTTTTCACAGGATCTCGATCATTTTATCCACATATATTTTCTTTGTGTCAATAAAGAACTTTGCTGAAATTGAACCATATCGGTCTATGTTTTGATGTAGCATCTTTACAAATGAAACGCCCTCGCCTGGATTTATCACATCTACAAGCTGCTATTAATCAAAATTTTCACATATTTTGCACTCATAATGTCGCAATGTGTTGCCGTTGCACTACATTTGTGTGATTCCAACAGGACTATTTCGGGTCCGACGGTGAAGAATACTTTGAGAGTGGTCTTGACCGAAAACGATGTGTATGTCCAACAAGAAATCTGCCCATTTTTGCACCGGCACCCCGTTTCTTTTGAAAAATTTGTCCGTATTTGTAGCTGCTGTAGCTTATATGTAGAAATTTGACACTATGTACGTGGTTTCAAAGCCGCCGGTCTGGCAAGGCTGTCAGGGGGGTATCATTGGACGTTATTTTTGTGCATGGTCATTGATGATCAATAATAAGAAAAATAGTATTTTCGACCAAAAACATTAAACAAATTTATGTATTCTATCCACATTTTGGTTTCAAAAGTAAAGTTAAATAGAACACAAATAAAGGTATGATTTCGATGAAACTTTTATTTCATTATAATGCTTGAACCCTGTCATTATATACGAAATACAATGTCATTTAAACGACCGCCTCTGGTTTGGTTGCAGCAATGGATCCTTTTTAAGGTAGTTTTCGGGCGATATCTCAGCGATGACTTGACGAATGTTGGTTTTCAAATACTCCAGAGTTTGGGAATTATCCGTGTAAACATGGTATTTGACATTGTACACGTACATGTTCGGCTGTGCGAATATATATTAAGTAGGGCTTGAGATTTAATTATTGCGGAAAGTAGAGAAGCCAAGCACCTAAATTAGAGTATATATGAGTATAATTTCTTGAAATATGGCGAGAAATTATAACAAAAGAAAATTGTTGATTGAGGAAAAAGTAAAAAGGGAATTTGAAGTAAGTTGTGGACTTAATATGTATAATATATATAGGTATAATTTATTTGGGCAGCTCGTGCTCACCTTCGGTGGGTTACAAAAGAAGAAATTGTTCTTAAGGAGTGCCGGTGATCAAGAGCTCGAAAATTTAGTGTATTTTCACAATTTTTTTCTTACAATAAAAAAAACGAAAAACGGTATTTAATTTTTTTAAGCTTTTTATTTAACTTCTTTTACAGGCAAAAATTAAATAAAGATTTTTGTTGTAATTTTAATCATTTTAAAAATTCATTCATTTCTTTTACATACAAAAATGAAATAAAAATTTTTGTTGTAATTTTAATCATTTTAAAAATGGCGCTGAAGTTGAACTTCCCGAAAAATTGGACCATTTTGACTCTTCTATTTATCTGAAACCCAAAAACCAAAAAAAAATATTAATCATTATGACTTTAGCTATGTCCCTTACTAGAATAAAGCAAATTGACAAAATGTCGCGGCTTTGAATTTGACACTCTATAAATCGGGTTTTTTTTTCAGTTTTTTAATCAAAATAAGAAATAATTGAAATAATAATATGATTCTAGTACGGGCGATAGCCGTTGATGTTGTGAACAACATATTACAATTTCAGATGATTCAGTTGAATAGTTTTTTTTTTTTTTTTGACAACACCAGGCCGAAAATATCAGTTTTGAGATAATTGAGTTTTAAGAGTTTTGAGAGTGGATATTTTCAAAAATTTCAATAAATTTTTATTACTTACAGTTAATCAGCGATTCCAGCACCACACAGAACTCCTGTTTCTTCGTACTCCAATGATTCTTCATGCCTCTGATTTTTTCGCACTGTCCGAGCTTCTTTGGAGATATCAGTACTTCGACGGTTGGCTGTATATACTCGACGAGCGTCGCGGTCTCGTGCGAGTTTCGTCCGCTTGTGGTCCGATGGTGATACCCATGACCTCCATAATTTTCAAAACAGCGGCGAATCCTTCATTAAATATCCAGGCAGAAATATAAGTGCCGATATCAATTAATTTTTTGCTCTAGCTGCCAGACACAAAAATTGAAATTCTCATTATAGTTCTGGTTATTACAACCAATACACCTTTTCAATAAATCATCTGCCGTTAATTCTTCGTAGATGGTTTTCAATATTTCTTGCGCGTCATCGTCTAGAGCAAGTGGATGCTCATATGTATCTAAAGTACCTGCAGGTTCTCTCTGGCACCATTTACACCACTATTCTGGACCTGGAGGACAGTGCGAGTGTTGAGGATTGTCATCTGACTCTACCTGCTAAAACGGCTGTAGAATCGAAAATACTGGGAATATTGAATTTGACAGCTTTTAAGAGTACAAGCCTATACTTTAAAAAAAGAATTCGATTTTTTGAAAATTCTAGACCCCCTTAAGTTATATGTGCCAAGAAACCTCGGTTCTCTTGGTTTTATAGTATGTTCTTGATATTCCGTTTCAGTTTTGGGCATTATTGAATAAGCCAAATTCACAATAACGCTAGTTTCAATTATACGTTTACATGCAATTTCATTTAGTAGTAATTAATAATAGAATTTAACTTAATATTTAGATTTAGATAATTTAGGTAATTAGCCCAATTAGTTCATGTTTATAATTCAAGAGGCTGAATATAATTATTAGAGACAAATGTAGTTTATACAGACGTAGCCCGCCACAAAAAACGCCTGACGGCGTCAAATCGCATGATCTTAGTAGCCAATCGACGTCGAAGAAAGTACGCTTCTTCATGCAATAAAGCCAAACTCGGTCACTGGCACCGTGTTGTTAAAACTACATATCGTCCACTTAATAATCTTCAATTGCTGGCCAAAAAAAATCGGTTATCATACGACGATAGAATTCTGAATTGACGAAATGACGGAAAAATACGGCCCAATGACACCTCTACCAACATGCGCATCAAACAGTCACTTTTTCCGGATGCAATGGTTTTTCCAAAATCACTTCTAAGTTCTACTAGCCGCATATGCGACAATTTTGCTAGTTAATGTAACCACTGAGTAAGAAATTAGCTTCATCGCTGAACAAAATTTTAGTCGAAAAATCGGCACTGAAAGCCTGTTGCTGTAGCAACTAATCAGCATATCTACGACGTTGTGAATGGTAAGCCGGCTTTAATTGTTGCGTGAGTTGGAATCTATATGGATGGGGGTGCAAATCCAAATGCAAAATACCCCATAATGAGCCGTTAGATAGGCCCAATTGCTGAAAACGTCGAGGAATCAACAAATTCGGATTATCCACCATACTTTCACTAACAGAAGGGATATTTTCGGCAGTGCATACATAGCGATGATACACAGGCCTAACCACGTCTGTAACGTTTCCAGTCTCTTCCAATATATCTGTATAATCTTGTCAATTCCTTGCACAGTAAGTTGATTATAACGACTATAATTAGCCCGTAATGCACAAAAAATTCCCACGTTTTAATCACCTGTTTTGTAGTAAGTTTTACCTATTTTTACACATCATTGGGTTGTTAAAAGATCCACATTCGTAAATGGCAAACCTTTCACTAAATAGATAACACTTCAGATGACAGGTATTTAAGAGCTGACAGACCTTGCCAGACCGGCGGTTTTTAAATCACTCTGTACAAAAGATATTTTCCAATCGGCTTTAGCAATCTGTAACTGGTGCTGTATAAGTGCGATTGTCTTACTCTACATGACATTGGAAAGATAAGATTTCGTACTTATAAAACTACAGAGACAGCTTTGTGATTGCTAGACTCAGTGTTGTTTTAAGCCCGCATCAAAAATGGGTAGCAGCAAAGAGAAAATACCCCATAGTTTACATTTTGTGTTCGATAAAAGCAAAAATAATTAAAAAAATAAAACTGGTTGCATCGATTCCATTTCGGTGATTTTGATACTAAAGATGCATCACGATCTTGAAGTCGAATTATCAGAAATGTCGGCAGAATAATGGAAATCTTTGTGTTTGACCTTTCTGTTTCAATTACCCAGGACCTAGGCAGTGCACAACTAACCGTTCCAAATCACTTGAATAAGGCTGGATACCAAAAGAAATTCAATGTGTAGGCGATAAATGAGTTAATGAAAAAAAACAGCCATAGTGCTTTGAATTGAAATTCAAATTATCCGGCACACTTTCAGTAACAAAAGTAATATTTTCGGCAGCACTTAACGTTAAAAGAGACTTTCTACAGGGTGGCGCAATAGAACGTGCATATTGCATCATCTTTTTTTGCGGGGTAGAAAAGGCGCGGGCGGGGGGGCGCCTACATCGTTGGGTTGGCGGGTTCATGGAGTTTTAGTCGCTATGAATCACTTCGACGGGAAGCGTCGCGCATTTTGCGTGCGCGCATTTTACGAGAACTCTCGTTCATATATTGCCACTAGGCGACTATATTGTGCTGAATATGGACTACGGCGAATTAGTGAAGCTCCGAGTGCTAATTTAATTAAAATATGGGTAAAGCGTTTTGAAGAGACCGGTTCAACATTTAAACCACAAGCAAATGGTCGCCCAAGAACATCTAAGACCGACGACAATGTTGAGAGAGTTATGGAGTCAGTACGAGGAAATCCACAAATGTCGAGTCGCAAGAGATCGTCTGTCTTACAATTATCGCGACGAGGTTTGCAACGAATTTTAACATTGGATCTTAAACTGCATCCATATAACATGCAATTAACACAAGAATTGAAAAAGTCTGACTTCATAGCAAGGCTCGCATTTCCTAATAAAATGCTTAATCGATTTTTCAATTTTGACAATTTCCTTTTCTCTGACGAGGCTCATTTCCTTATGAATGGGTTCGTAAACCGTCAAAATTGTCGTTACTGGAACAGTGAAAATCCCAAAATCAAACACCAGAAACCATTGCATAGTCCTAAAGTGACAGTATGGACAGCAATCTCTGGCAGAGGAATAATTGGTCCTTTTTTCTTCGAAAATGCGCGGGGCCAAAACGTCACGGTTAATACGGAACGCTATGTTGAGATGTTGGACGGATTTTTTGGCTCCAGAAATTGAAAGTTCAAGAATAGTGAATTCCAGAACTTGGTTCCAACAAGATGGAGCTACCTGTCACACATCAAATGACTCTAGGGCGGTGGTGAAGTAGATGTTCCCTGGCAGACTGATTTCGAAAAGAGGTGATATCCCATGGCCCCCACGTAGTCCAGACTTGACTTTTTTTTGTGGGGATACCTCAAACACAAAGTCTACAGTAATAATCCAAGAAACATCGTCCAGCTCAAGGAGAATATCCGTGGTGAAATGGCAGCCATTATTACTTTTACATTATTATTACCAGTATTACTGAAGAAAGTTTTCAATAATTTTCGTTTGCGGTTAGAGGAGTGCCGTCGTAGAGAGGTTCACCATTTAGATGATGTTATTTTTAAAAAATAACCTCTATTTATTACTCTACAATGCCTTAGATTTATTTTAACCATATCTTTTGTATTTATTTTTTAATCTATTTTTTAAATATGCACGGTCTATTGCACCACTCTGTATTAGTGGATATACTCGTATACCAATATCCTTACAGTGCTCTATTCCTATTTCCCTCTCTCTCTCTCTCTCTCTCTCCTCAGCAACTTCGGATGTTGAATTGAAGCAAATTTTTCGCTTCCTTCAATAATATCTCTCATCCCCAAATATTACCCTTTGCTTAACCTTTAACATTAACATTTTAATGATACGCATAGATCTAGTTATTATAATAATAATTGAATGAGTATATATGCATACATTGTTAACTTATAGTTTAGATTCTTATTGTCTTAAGTGCTTCTGCCGCATACGAATATATTTCACAATAGTTCCATAAGTGTTTGCAGCTATAAAGTATTGTTTATTTTGGACCTCATTGGATGAGTTGTTAATTTCCGCTTAATTGAGTTTTCTTTGCGATCATCACCCGGTTGCCATCACCATTGCCATCATCTTTAGGTCTTCCTATGAGCTATAATTATCGATATCATCAAGCCAGCTTTATCCCCCATAAATAAAGCCAACAAGCAAGACAACATTAATGCTGAACTAAACAACAAAGTCATTCCACGAGCTGTACAAAATGGGGGCATCTAATAATAAACTACACGTTCATACTATTGTCCAAATATCTTTGAATATTTACTTTGTAAAGGTATTTGATGTTGTTTTTAGTTTTGGTATGCATTTAATTAATGTCAAACTAACTGATAACACGAAATATAAAACCCACTGCGTTGGTCAAATGAACTACAGCAGCCAAAAGCATCAGCGGCAGCAGCAAATACAAAATTTGAGTTTAGTCAGCGAAATAGAGAAATGTTGTAAAAACCTATAACAAAATTCAATATTTCTGGCATTTAAATCATCTTCGCAAAGACACAAACATCCACAACACATTAAGTGACCACTTATTTGCCCACACGATACAAACAATTGCGGTTACTGTAATCATTGGCTAAAGTGCACAGTGGGATAAAATGGTCTTTACTGAAATGGTTTTACGTTTTGGTGCTACTATAAAAAACTATTTTTTGTCTTCCACATAAGACTTGATGATAATTAAAACCAAACAAGAAGCCGCGAAATTGTTTTGCATGGTTCGAGTTCGACAACATGTGAAATGTATAGGGTGATGCATAAGTAACGTTAACGGCGACTATTATGAATGCATTCTTGTGCATCATTTGATTTTAATTCATGAACCAATTGCATCTTATATGGGAAAAGATGTAACATATGTAAAATTTTTTGCAAAAGACCGCCTACACATCTCTAACTGCTGAGAATGTCGCCTGGCGGAAGTTTCGAGGTTTTCCGCAATACTTGCAATCGTCGCTACATTTCGAACTGCACGAGGTCTTCCAGCATGCAGATGATCACAGACAGCCCCTTGTTGCCCAAAACGCTGAACCAATCGATAAATTGTTAGAGAGCTAGCAGCATTTCGAACATGAACGAAATTTCGTTAGATCTGAATAATCGAATGCTGACTTTCAAAGTAAAATTGAACAACTTTGATTCTTTGTTCTGTGCTGAGCTTTTCCATCATAATTTTTCCAAGTATTATTTAGCTAATTCTGTAAAGAGACGAAAAAAAA
>JAHXMU010027525.1:0-36135 GCA_019455685.1 Philornis downsi | reverse complement strand
AATATTGGATATTTAATTTATGGTTTGTATGGGAGGTACCACGCCCCTTTGTCCAATCCCACCCATATTTGTAGCAGCACTGGAAACATTTGCTACAAAGAAGTAGCCAAATCGGTGTAGCCGGTTTACAATTTTAGATAAATCGAAGAAAGTTGTGGTGTTTTTTATTTAACTGGTGTAAAAAAGTGTTGATGCTGTCAAAACTTAATAACCACGGAGGTCTAATTTGCTTTCTTGTAGGGAGAATGTGGATTGAAATGCCCAGTTTTTTGCAATTTTCGGACATTTTGCTTAGGACTGAGGGTATTTTTGGTATACGGTTTTTGTAATTTTTCCCATAACATTCTTCAGCGGTTCATTAGGATTTTGTAAGAAAGTTCGAATTAGTTTTGTTGTGGTTATATTTTTTTGGATACTTAGAGGTAAAACATCCGATTCAAGCAATAAGTTTTTGGTGGGCGTCGTGCGAAGAGCACCAAGAGCACATCTAATTGCAGTGTTTAGTAACGAATTTATTTTGTTGAGGTCTGACTTAGATGGAAAACCATAAAAAGGCAAAGAATATCTTATACGAGAAATGATTAGTGATTTACGTTGATATTGAAGTCATCCGCATAGGCTGTAAACTCTATTTCTTTGCTAAGTTCTATAATAGAACAGAGCTTATTAAAAGCTTTTAAAAACAAGATAACTGACAACCGCGATCCCTGGAGGATGCCGTTGAGTATTGGATATGTTGCAGATCTATGGGTAAGAAATTTCTGCATCAGAAACAAAAAAAAAAAAAAAAGTATTATACTAAAAATGTTTATTATTCTTACAATGATTTAATTTCGACGGTTCCTTTTGTGTAATTAAAAAGCGCTTTCCAAGAAGCGGAAATTATGATCATAAAACATTTTTGGAAGCTATGAAAATACTTTACTTATGGAATGACCTCAACTTTTTTTCTTTCTGATGGAATTATTAACAGTACTCAAAATAGATGACTCCCTGTCAATTTCACCAAGCATACATCAAAACCTTTCTGGCTGTCAATCAAAGCTATTTCATCGCTTCCGCCGGCGAACCGTGTCGACTGCCACTGTTTTCGCTTGACGTTATCGCAAGTGAGCCACTTTTCATCAGCAGTCACCAACGAGCTTCTTTTTGTATTCAGCTTTATTCAAGTGGTTTCAAATGGTTTTTTTGTGCAAAGTTTAGCTTTTGAGCAACAGAAACAGTGCTTAACGATTTCCATCATTGTATCGACATTTTCGACCATTAGTCTCCCAGAACGTGCAGCATCTTTGACATTAAAATCAACCGAACAGAATAGGCGAAACCAAAATTGCGCTTGATTAGCCGTTTCAGTATTAGGATCAGAAACCACTTTCACATTTTCACCTGCTTTATTTGCGTTTTTGCCTGTTTTGAATAAAAACCGTAAAATATGGCGTATTTTCTCATTGTTGGCGTCTATCCTTAACGTCGACCCAACAAATACTGAGTCAAACAACTACAAAATTATCTGAATAATTCTACGAGTACTAAATTTTATCTTTCTGGCGCAACTTGATCGCACTTATAAAAACGCGAGTTACAGATTGCAATCTTTTGGAAAAATAAAGGATATCATTTTGTTATACCTTTTATAAAACAATTCAAAGTATGGATTTTAATTAACGAATAAATGATAAAAATTTTTGAAGAGATTTTGAAAAGAATTCAGCTTTAGTATATAAAAACTTTTCTAGGTTGATTTTGCCCAAGTTCGAACTTAACCTGACTGTGAATATCCGATAATTTTATGCCACATTTTATTTTCCTAACTCAAGCGATGGGACTTTTATCAAGTTTTCAACAGATATATGGACAGAAAGACAAACATATTCACGGCTTTTACAACTTCATGGTGTCTCAGATGAGTACGTATTTCCAGTTGTTACAAATAGAATAGAATGATGAAATGGCTTTGGATCGGAAGGAATAAGTAATTACTTTATGATTCTAATGAAAAACAAATATTCTATTGCTAATATTTTCGTTTATTAAACCATTTGTTTCACATGTACGAAATGGTTGAGGAATTCATATAAATTATGTTTTTCCATTCACCACTTCACCGTGCGTGAGATGTGAAACATTCATTACTACCAGAATGGTTTCCGCAAGAATCGCCTCAATTATCGTTTGAATGCATTGCTGTAAGTTGACCGAAATTTATAGATTTTGTTTTGTAAACTTCCTGTTTGGAATAAATTCTCTATAAATTGTATAGCTGTGTGGATTTACAAACCACACTATATCAGGAAGAAAATCACTTTCAACGGTTTTATGAGAGAGGTCCCAAAACTAGCAGACACAAAACAGTTGAGAAAATTGTTCTTTATTTTTCTCCTTTTAGCTCGGCACACTTTTTCCAACAACATTCAATAGCTTCTATACCCCGTTTATAGTAAGTCAACTGCTTTAAACAGTCATCAACCGCAGAGTCCATCTCCTCATTGTTGGCAAATCTTTTACCACCGAGTCTTTTTTCCAAGTTTGGAAACAGAAAATAGTCCGAGGGAGCTAAATTTGCCGAAAAAGGTTCAAACTTTATTTCATTAATTGTGGCCATCGCAGTAGTGAATGTGTAAACGGGATCATTGTCTTGATGAAACAATACTTCGTCCATAATTTCGTCACCTAAACGCTCCCGTAAATTATCATAATATTCGCTGTTGGCGGTTTTCGCTTTCTGAAGATAATAAAATAAATCATAATCATCAAATCTTCGGTCAATATACCACGTATAGCACTTTTCGAAATGCCTATCATTTCAACTAGTTCACGCGCTTCCAGCCGACGATAATCCAATACCGTTTTGTGGATTTTCTTGACCGTGTTTGACGTGGACACCTATTTGTCGACCACTACGGTGTTCATCATGGGCTGCTCGTACGGCCTCGTTTAAACTCTGCCACCCAACAACTTGCGTTCGTAAACGAAGAAGCAGATTCCCCAGAGTAGTTCGGTTTTGATATTGGTTGGATTGAGATCTTTCAAATGGAAATATTGAATTACTTATTTTTGATGGCTCGAATAAAAATACTAAACAGCGTGGCGCTTTGAAACTTTAAACATATGTTTTATAAGATTGCCACTTTTCACCAAAATTATTTTTTCAATCTATTGGAAACATCTATACGTCTTCTCGGCTAGTTTCGGAACCGGCCTCGTGTATCGACACCCGGAGGAATGAAGATTTATAGCATTTGATGTAGCAAAAAATGTAACGCACAGAGTAAAGCCCCCAGGTATCTTTCGACCAAATGCGTTTCATCATTTTTTTGAGTCGACTGAGCAATGTCCGTCTGTCTGTCTGGCAAGCTGGTGTACACAATAATTGCCACAAACCTTAATGACACTTTTTTTAAAAGAAGTGTAATATTTTGCCAGAGAGCGTAAAAGTAAAATCGGTCCATCCCTTCTGGTATCTCCCATACAAATGACCGATTTCCCGATATTCAATTTTTTCTCTATAACTTCTCATGCGCTACCTGCAGTCATCTAAATTTCCGTCCCTTGTATTATTTCAGAATCACTGATAAAATTAAAAAAAAAAACGACCAATTAAATCCATTCCTTCTGATATCTCCACTTTAAATAACCGATTTAATTCATGTCGTCTTGGCTTCATATCTTCCAATCGGTTGCCTTAAATTTAGTCAAAATTGGCACATGCAGAATCCCAGAATAAAATCGAAGCACATTGCGGCACCCATTTTGGCACCTTCCACACAAATTGAGAAATCTTTCGAGATCTAGTCAATCCCCTGTTATTTCTAACTAGCCAGCTGTAGTACCCTAGATGTTTTTCAATTCTCCGCCATATAGGGAAAAAATCGATCAATTAACTACGCCCCTTCTGATACCTTCCCTACAAATGACCACTTTAATCTATATATTTCCACCTTTATATCTTCCAATCAATTGTATCAAATTCGATCAAATTTTTCACATATTATTCGTTTAGTAATATAAGTTGTGAGAGCGAAAATGGATGAGGTTGCCACTCCCATCCCAGTAGCTCCCATACAAATTGTTCTATTTAACGAAATTTGATTTTCCACTGTAATCTCTAATTCGAAACTTGAAGATCAGATAGATCACAAAATTTAAAATAAAAAAAAATGCTGACCTATGGTATCTAACTATAATTTCTTATGTAAAATTTTCCGCTGAAACCAAATATGCAGTCGAATGTTTGTGAAATAGACCTGCTATCGAGATTTAGCTACATATTTCTTGAACTTTGAAAAAAGTGAGTGCGGTTGCAAATATCTTCGGACATACTGAGCCGATTTTAAAGTTATATTAAAGAAATGAAATTAAAGATAATTAAATTTCTTTTCAAAAGTGTGTGCACCACATTTCAATCAAGCTGTCAGTTTAAGAGCTATTTATTAAGCTTTCAAGGGTTTCGCACTATTTTTATCAAAATTTATTACAAGTTCTTATAAAAATCTACATTTCAGGCCAATATTGATCGGCAAGGGCTTTTTTTTCTCAAAAGATCATACGTTAATGTCCAGAAAAGAAATCAGAAGTATACATTTTTCGAAATGTAATTCACAGCAAAACATTTTTCCAATTACAAGTCAAAATACAGAAAATCAATTTCCCCCCAATTTTATGAATTATTGACTATTACACAATTTAAGATTTAAATAAATTATTACTTTAACATCAAAAGTGGCTCAACTTTGATTTATTCTGTCCTTTCTGGACAATATTACATGTCTCTCGAATAAGAAACCAAAGAAAAAAAAGGAAAAAATCACCCTTCATCACCTCATATAATTTTATAATCGTATCCATTTAGTGAATTTAAAATCGCCGGTCTCTCAAGGCCGTCAAGTGTTAAATAACTGTCATCGGAAGTGTTATTTATTTAGTGAAATGTTTGCCATTTACGAATATCAATCGCTTAAAAAGCAAAGAACGCATAAAAATGGTTAAAACTTAGTACAAAAGTGGTGATTCAAACGTGAATGTTTATCGTGCATGGAATTGGTAAGATTATAAAGAAATTTGTAGAGACTGGAAGCCTTACACTGTCGAAAATATCGCTTCTGTTTGTGAAAGTGTGGCGGATAATCTGAATTTATCGATTCCACGGCATTCTCAGCAGTTGAGCCTATCTTAAGGCTCATTATGGCATATTTTGCATTTGGATTTGAACCTCCATCTACATATATATAGAACTCAACTCACACAGCAGCCGGCGCACCATTCACAATATGCGCACAATATCAGATATGCTGATTGGGCACTACAGCAACAGCCCTTCAATACTCATTTTTCAAACAAAATTTTCTTCAGCGATGAAGCTCATTTCTCATTCGATGGTTACGTCAACAAGCAAAATTGTCGCATATGCGCCTCGGAGAACCCAGAAGTGATTGTGGAAAAGCCATTGCATCCAGGAAAAGTAAGTGTTGGAATCGCAATATGGTCCGGAATTGTCATTGAGCCGTATTTGTTCGAAAATGACGCTGGAGGAACCGTTAACGTCAATTCAAAGCGCTGTGGCCGTATTATAACCGACTTTTTTTTATCTGCAATTGAAGATTATTAAATGAGCGGTATGTGGTTCCAACAAGCCGCTGCCACGAATCACACAACGCAACCGATTTTGGCTTCATTGCATGAGAAGTTTCCCGAAAGCTTAGCTTCAAGTTTTCGCAAAGTCAATTGACCACCAAGATCATGCAATTTGACGCCGTTTGACTTTTTTTTTGGGGAGCTACGTCAAAGACAGTGTTTACTCGGCTAATCCTCAAACGTTAGAGAATTTGAAAACCACCATTCATCAAGTTACGAGTATTGCCGGGATACCGCCTGAAATGTGCGAAAAAGTAATTGAGAACTACCTCAAAAAGATCCACTGCTGCAATCAATCCAGAGGCGGTTATTTAAATGACAATGCATTTCGTATATACCTATAATGACAAGGTCTTAGCATTATATTGATATAAAAGTTTCATTGAAATCATGGCTTTATGTGTGTTTTATTTAAACCAAAAAATGGATACGCATCAAGCATTTAGTACTATCAATAAAACTAAATTGCACTGCTACGCCCTTTGGGGTATCACATACATAAATTGACCGGTCATTCTACATTTCCCTAACGGGGCTTCAGAAAGGTACAATTTCCTTCCATTATTTATCTTTAATTCAATGTATTTTCTGCAGCAATGCAGAAAAGCTTTGGGTGAAGATATAAGTAATTCAGTTCACTTTATGGAATTTTCTGTACCGGTGTGCATATTGTTGTTTATGACCTGTTAGTTGATATAGCACTATAGGCGAAAATTATTAACTAAATATTGCACGATTTTTCTTTAAAGATTTCCATATTTTTCTTAAATAAATAACTTGACCATGGCCTGAAGGTTAGTACACGCGATGCTCGTGTGCTGGACTCCCGTCGCGATATGACGAGGAATGCTTCGAGCAGTAAAATGCGTGAAAGCTCATTAGATGTCAGAAGCTCCCCCGGTATCCATCGATGAAATGCAAAGTTAGACATTTAAATAATAGTAATAATGTTTAAATTATTTGTTTAACATGTTTATTGTTTTACTGTACGAAAACTTTTAACAAATAATCGGGCGATTTTTTATTCAAAATATTTATATTTTTTCTAACTAAACAATTTCTTCAATTTGCACGTGGATTGCCGTTTGTTGAATGTTATTGGGATTTATTCAATTAAGATTCATTTTACTTTTTATGTGGAACTTATTTCATTATGAGATAAGGCGCCAACTCTGGGATTAGTTCATTCGTTAGGATACTACTGATTAAAGGATTTCATAAAACTGTCCATCATGTAACCTACAATGTATTCCGTTAGACGCACTTTCAGAAGTAATATTTCTTATTTTTTATTGATATTTAGTCATTTCAATTAGACATTTCAAAATTGGAAATGATTTTTTAATACAAGGTCGGTCTCACGTGTAGATGGTGCCAGTAGTACCAAAAAAATTATTTTTGTGAAAAGGGCAACTTTGTAAATATATGTTTCAGGTTTTGAGGCGCCACGTTGTTTAATATTTTTATTTGAGCCATTCAAAGCAAATGATCTCAATGAATTTGTAAACATGAAAAAAAATTGAACTGAAAGGTCTCAGTCCAACTAATATTACAGCTGAGCTAGATTTTTCTCAGGGGGAGTCTGCTCCTTCGCTTACGACTGTAAAATAGAATTTAAACGAGGCCGTACGAGTAGCCAAGACGAACACCGTAGTCGTCGACCACGCTAGACATGATTAAGAAAATCCACAAAATAGTATTCAATGATTGTCGGCTGAAGGTACGTGAGCTAGCTGAAATGATAGGCATTTAAAAAAGTGTTATACATCCTATATTGACGTAAGATTTGAAGATGAGAAGACCTTGCGCAAGACGGGAAATGGGTGCCGCGCTTGCTTTCAATAGAGCAAAAGCAGCGTCGTGAAGATGTTACAGTAGAGTGTTTGGCGTTGTTTCACCTCAATAAAGATGAGTCGTGGGGCTACCACTTCACACCTGAGACAAAGGAATAGTCAAAGCAGTGGACTCGAATGAGAGAATCATGTCCAGAGAAGAAGGAAATATTTCAATCTGCAGGCAAGCTCGTGGTGTCTGTTTTTTGTGATGCGAACGAGATTATTTTTCTCGATTATCTTTAGAAAGGAAAGATCCATCAATGGCAATTATTATTCTAATTTATTGTAACTTTCAGGTGATGAAATTATGAACAAAAGGTCGCATTTGGTGAAAAAGAATGTGTTATTTCATCAAGACAATGCCCCAATTCCGATATACAAATAAAAATACTAAACAACATGGCATCTTGAAACTTAAAACATATATTTTATAAGGTGGCCACTTTCTACCAGGATAATTTTTTCCAAACTACTGGCGCATTCTATACATCAGGTCGTTTAGTTTTAGGACCGCCTTCGTAAACTTCAAAATATAAGAATTCACTTGCAAAACATTACTGACAAACATACGCAGATTTTGATATGTTACTGATCATAAAAGAAAATTTTAAAGTTGCAATTTATATGATTGTCTTCAGTCAATCATATATAATTTATGACCACTTGTCTTCATTTTAAAAAATATACATTTCGTAATAACGGTAGATATCTTAAGTTCGGTTTGATTGTGGTACCTTAGAAATTCATCTTTTACTATACACATAAATTTAGAAAAAATATTAATCAGATTTATCACATTAAGGCGCGAAAAAAGGGAAATTGCTCACAGGCAACGTTGGTGGCGAAAGGGTTAGAATGAGGGATTGTTCAACAGTTTCCACTACATTTATAATATAGCCAGCCAGCCATATACTACTCAAAACTTCCTCAGGTGGAAATGTAAGAATTTTTGACTGTAGTAATGGATATGTATATTTGAATATAATATATTAACACCATAACATCAGTATTATAAGCATCAATATCAATGTCAATATCATTATGTTTGATAGCTACTCACCAATAGTACACACTTTTGATACTGAATTTCAATCTTTTAAGAAATATGATATCTTCGTCGTATATAGAACAAATAAAAAACTATATAATATCTAAAGACATTTTCCCAACATTCACTGTTATTTGAAATTGTCATAATAAATGCCAAAAACATTTCAGATCACGTTTTGTGATATTCAACTGCCTCCACTATTTTCAAATCTCTCTCTAAACACAAAACGAGTATCATACAAACTTGTGTACTTTATGACATTTAGTCCGATATGTTACGCCAATTTTCAATAAATTTCAATGCGTTCCAATAACTAATATTTATGTGTTTGCCGGGAACACTTAAATGTTATTGACATCCACGGCAAACAAAAAGAGACACGGGAAACTGACCAACGAATGGTTGGTTGGCCAGTCGCAATGGGCCCTGGCTCGAAGGAATGTGTCAATAATGACGAGACAACATGCAAACAATTCCAACGGATTAGCGTGCGTGTGTTAAGTGTACGATACGATACGAAACGATACAAAACGATTATGCCGTGCAACAGTGCCAACTCGGCCGATATGCAAGGAAGTGTACGAATATGTAATTTTCAATTGGAGCTTGTACTGATCTAGGATAAGGTATGAGAATCACATACCAAAACATTTACACAATAAAAAGATCGTATGTTGGAACCATAAATGTGAATGTAGTGTTGTAAAATCTGAATTATTTTTGAGTAATCGATTTGCAATACATTAAAGTTTGGACTTTGAGAAAATTTTGATTTTTCTGTAACAATCTTTGGTAACGACTAAAACGTGGCAACTTCGCTTTTGACACATCATCACTTTTGGGATTTACCTCAGAATGCCTCTTTTGAATCAATAATCTCTTAATATTACTGATATCTCACAAAACAAATGTAACGTCACGTTCAGGTCAGTGGCAGTATTTTTATTGCAGGCCCTCATAAAACTTTGGTTTCGCAGCCTTTGCTTTCTGTCCGGTTGTATCAGAGTACACACATTAGCCTGTTGTAAAAAAACATTTCTCCCCAAGGCGGATTGTAGCTATTTAGACACTTATGGGATTTAATCGTGAGACAAGCTGGTGTCTATGTTGTTCGCCAATTTCATACCCATATAAGAATTCATAGTTTTCCGAATGATTGCCGCATTAGGTGTCACAGTTTTTGGGCGTCTGCTGAGTGGCGATGATGGCAACCTTATATAAGAAATTTTGTTCGATTAAAAGCCCACGTCTGAACCACCATTTTTGTAGTAAGTTTTAATAATTTTTACGCATTCTTCGGTTGTCAAATGAGCCGGATTCGTAAATGCTAAACCTTTCACTAAATAAATAACACTTCAGATGGCAGGTGGATGAAAAATTCAATCAACGGTGCCTCCCATCAACAGCTGCCCGTGAAATGGGTGATGGACGAACATTGTGGTGTCACCTCAAGGAGGACTGTGAAACCCATAAGCTAGCTGTAAAATACTCGCATTTATTCAATAACTAAAATATTATATCAAGAAACAATTTCACTGAAATCCTGGACCATTTCAGTCGGTTACTTCTGTTTACTCAATTAAATGCTCCAAAAAAATGTTTAAGTTAATGACAGATTAATTTGTATCGTTTAAAATGCGGCACTCAGAAGGGAGAATTCAAAGTACCAAATATTGACGGTCAAACCTTTTAGTCAATCTTTTAAGTCAATTGAGCGACTGCAGGACCATTAATTTATGTCCATTGTTTTGACTATCATACTTTAGAAATTCATCTTTTACTATCCACATAAATTTAGAAAAAATATTAATTAGATTTACCACACTAAGGCAAAAAAAAGAAGGAAGTTCCTCACAAGCAGCATTATGTACGAAATACAATGTCGTTTTAATGACCGCCTCTGGATTGATTGCAACAGTCACTTGCAACTTGACAAATGCTTTACCCTTTGGGGATTATCCGCGTAAACACGGTCGTTGACGTAGCTCCACAAAAAAAGTCTAACAATCGCAAGATCTTGTTGCCTAATTTACGTCGCCAACGTGACATGACGTAAAATTACGCTTTTTGGAAACTTCTCATGCAATAAATCCAAAATGGGTCATGTTGTGCGGCTCGCGGCACCGTCTTGTTGAAACCACATATCGTCCAGTCCATAGTCTTCATCTACACACCAAAAAAGTCGGTTATCATATGGTCATAGCGCTCCGAATTGAAACGGTTCCTCTAGTGTCATTTTCGAGAAAACACGGCCCAGTGACACCTCCAGATCATAATCCGGACGAAATAGTCACTTTTTCCGGATGCAATGGGTTTTCCACAATCACTTCTGGCTTCTCCGAGACCCATATGCGACAATTTTGCACGTTGACGAAACCACCGAGTGAGAAATGAGCTTCATCGTTGAAGAAAATGTTGTTCGAAAAATTAACATTGAAAAACTGTTGCTGTAGCACCCAATCAGCATATCTACAGCGTTGTGAATGGTCAGCTAACTTTAATTGTTGCACAAGCCTGACCACATACGTTATGCTTCCAGTCTCTTCAAATTTTTTTACAATCTTGCCAATTTCTTGCACAGTAGGTCGATTCTGACGATCATAATCACTCTGTAATGCACGAAAAGTGCACACGTTTGAGTCACCACTTTTGCAGCAAACTTTAACCATTTTTACGCTTCCTTCGGTTGATGAACGATCAATATTCGTAAATACGAACCTTTTATTAAATAAATAACGCTTCAGATGACAGGTATTTAACAGCTGACAGCCTTGCCAGACCTGCGTTTTTTAAACCACTAAATGGATAACCCTGCATATTACTAATTAGATTATCCTATCCAATAAAATCCCATCATCACCAACGAGGACCCATCTGAATCAAACCATATTCAAGAGTTGTAAGTTCCCTTTAGTTAACAGCAAAATATGCAAATTAGGTAATCGACTACCAAAACTTTTTCAACACTAATGCGATCATAATTTACGAGAGTGAGCGTGATAACGAAACGAAAAACAACATTGACACATACAGCCGTACTCGACACAGCGCACAACAAGGCGCTGGAGTGCGATGCAATGCAACACGGCAACCGTGGACGACTTTAGAATTTGAATATTGCGACCACACGGACTGACTCTCAGAGCTCAGAACAGCAGGACATCTTAGCCTATGTTTTTATTTTGGACAATCAATAAATTTTAACACGTGATCGGAAGAGAGCTGCGACAAGCGTTTCCATATCGATATTGTTGTGTGCTGGCATTCATGTCCGCGGCCATATGTGCGGAATGGAGTGGAGTCGAAGGTGGCGATGGAGGCACAACAACAACCAGAAAACAGTGAACGGTAAACAAGCATTTAGTGTGTGGGGATGAGTGGTTTATGGATGGAATTACGAGCGTGTAGAAGTTAATAAAGCATCAATTTATGAACGCATTTACTGATGAGAGGTGAAATAAAGTATGTTTGTATGCATAAACTTATATATGTATATACTTATGTACAATACACGTACGTGTTTATTATTTATATGTACATATATATATTTATAGTCTGTTACCAGCGACCATGTGAGAAACCCTTTGTAGTTGTACTGCCAAAATTATTCTGTTACTTGGTGAAAAAATGTTTAATATTTTTACCTTAACGTTGCAATATTTTTAGTTAAAAAAAAACCCCTTTGCTTACTCTGAATGGGATGTAGGACAGGTTCTCAAATTCAAAGATTTTATATACATTTCTATTTTACTCCCATTGAACGGATATGAAAATGAATTGTGGCACTGCTTGATGGGGATCCGTTTCAGTATTAGGAGTTACCCGCCAAGCCATTTCCAAGCGATTGCATGCGTGCGTTGGGAATGATTCAAAAGCAAGGAATTTGGGTTCCTTATGAGTTGAAGCCAAGGGACGTCGAGCGTCGTTTTTTCGTCTGTGAATAACCGTTACAGAGACAACAGACGAAGGTTTTCTTCATCGTATTATAACGGGTGATGAAAAATGGATTCATTACAGCAATCCAAAGAAAAGAAAGTCATGGGGGCTGCCCGGTCATGCTTCTATATCGTCGCGTCGGCCGAATATTCACGCTGCGAAGGTTATACTCTGTATTTGGTGGGACCAGGTCGGTGTTATTTATTACGAGCTGTTGAAATCAAGCGAAACCATTAGTGAGGATCGGTATCGACTTTAATTTATACGATTGAACCGAGCTCTGAGCAAGAAACGCCCACAACTGGCGGAGAGGTACGAAAATTTGATTCTTCAGTATGACAACGCTCGACCTCACGTGATCAATCCCTTTAAAACCTATTTGAAAACGCTGAAATGGGAAATCTTAACCTATCCGTCATATTCTCCAGGTATTGCGCCGTCCGATTATCACTTGTTCCGTTCGATGGCACAAGGTCTGGCTAAAAAGCAGTTCCACTCATATGACGACATTAAGGAGTGGCTAGATTAGTGGATGCCCTCAAAAGATGAATAGTTTTACCGTGACGGAATTTGAGCTTTGCCAGAAAGATGGGAAAAATTGTAGCTAGCGAAGGGCAATATTTTCAATGAATCATTTCTAAACAGCGAGAACTTACTTGCGCACCTAATAATTGTTATTTTGTAATAAAATAAATAATTCAATTTTTATAATTTGATTTCATAGCTCGCAAGAAGCTCCAAAATTTAAGCAGTGAGGAGGCCACGACGAACTCGTATGTAGGGACTTATTTTATTACCCTATCTAGAGAGAATTCCCCAAGAAGGTATCAGTAGGTTAAAAAATGCAACTGGTAAAGTATTAGCTTAAGCTGATAATAATAACTCTTGCCTGATTGGGGAAGACTAGAAATTTTAAGCAAAAACTTTGTTTTTTTTCTTCGCAAACTATAAATTCTTTGCCATTTCAATTCTTTACTAGAAAAAAGGAAAGAATTCAGTGTAAAATGTAGATTAGATTAGATTAGGACACTTCAAAGTTTATGAGAAAACCGTTATTTTATGTCTGATGGAAGTGCCTGAAGAGATATAAGAATTGGTAAAAATGTTGTTGAATTCAATTCAAAGGTGAAAAGCCAAACGTCGTCGAATTCACCCGTTTGTATGGAAGGTACCATGAAAAAACATTTTTTTTATGTCTTGAAGTCATTTATGTTGGAATTGCCTGAAAAGAATTTGAATTTGTTAAAAATTTTGATAAAACCAATTCAAAAGTGAAAGAGCAAATGCCGTCACATTCACCCGTTTGCATGAAAAAAAACATTATTTTATGTCTTGAACCCGTTTCTGTGGAAAGTGCCTGAAGAGATACAAGGATTGCTAAACATTTTGATAAATCCAATTCAATTATAATTTACCTTTTGTATGGGAGGTACCAGCTACCAAATTAATAGTGCAAAATCTATTTCTGACAAATATATAATTTAGTACTGGAATTAAGGTGTCTACTAGTTGTTCAGCCAGGGTGACACGGCTTAATCTTCTTAAAAACTCCTAAACTGAATTTCGTCTTAGATTACCTAGGTTTTAATCCGTCTCTTCAAAGCGTTACGCTTTTTCCCCATCCTAGTAAGTGAGAACATCAAAATCTATTTTTCCTCAATTATTCTAGACATAACTGTCTGAAGATTATTTATCAAAAAATTGTTAACTTCGGTTAATTTTAATATGCAAAGGGAAGTGGAGAAGTCTTATCAGGCAATGACACTGACTGACATGATTTCCTGGGTGTAAAAAGATATGTAATTATTTTATTAGGTCATTTTGTATCACTCGAGGCTTTTCTTATAAACTGGCAGAGATGAAAATAAGGAAGTCTGATGTACGTACAGCCGGTATAATCATTAGCAGATGTCACATGATACTGCAGTACTTTCTTCGATTGTGGTAGAATGTGGGAAAATAAGGATGTAAACGAGAATAAAGACTTCAAACGACGAACTATGAGTCTTCCCCTTTATGGACATTGATTACTCCGCTATGGTGGGTGATGAGTTTCACAGCTTCACTAAAAGGAACGAAAGTACGTTAACATTTGCTACGTAAAGAAGGTAAAGTTTGTGAAAATGTGTTTTATTTCTTTTCGTTTATGTGGCTGGCTAGTATCTCTCGCATAAATATTTTGTCCATAACTACTAATTAATAAACAGCAGTGACCTAAATGTTTACCTTCTGTCTGTCGCTTGGCAAAATTTGGAAAAACTGGAATGACAAACCACGACCTTTCTGGAAGCTCTCATAATTGTTAATTTTCATGTTCGTATCTTTTACTTAGTTGTACTGAATTCAGTCAACTTTAGCACTCATCAAGCTTTTGGTAAACTTCGGTCCATAATTTGTAATTGGTAGGCAGAGGTTACACTATTTTCGTCTATTTAAACCCTTAGTTTTACTATTCTGACCTTTTATTCAATGGCAGTAAATTCAGTCCACTTTTGCAATCAATTGTTTATTAAACTTATGTATGTCTGCGAATGAAAATGAACTGAATTATCACTTCCATTATGGTAAGTTCAATACAAATTGGACGATTTGCCAATATTAAATCAGTCATTTTGTAATTTTTAACAAATAAGCAGCAGTAACATAAATTATTCTCCATTGACCTACTTTATGGTGTTTAACAAAATTTGCGAGACCGCGATCAGACGAGTTACCAAGGCCGTTCTTTTATTTCCGCTATAAAAAACCAAGGCAGCTCAAATGTTCGTAGATTCATACTTTTGATTCAATTGCACTAAATTCAGTCAAATTTTACAACGGTCAAGTATTTATTAAACTTAAGTTTGCCGATGAAAAACCAACAACTGACCGACTTACTGAAATTCAATCTCTTCCCTTAATTTTAAATTGGCAGACTGCAGTAAACTATCCTTTTGTCAATAGCAGGGGTCGTCACGAAAACGACATTAAATTCGAAAATATGTTAATTTCTTTTAGTTTCTGGAATTTCCAATCAACAATATGCAAAATTTTTATTCTGATTCGAACAACCAAATCGAAATCATATTAAATTTTTTCCGTTTCATACAAAGATAAATTACAAATAGTTTTCATTTTGATTCTCACAACTGAAACGGAATTAGAAACAATTTTGACACTGACTCATTTTATGAAAGTTTTGTTTGTATTTCACTTGAAATTTTGAATCAAACGAAAGAGGCAAAATTTTTGAGAAACTGTGAAAATTTCTGAAAGTCTGCCAGGTAATTTTTTTTTTTTTTTTTTTCATCATTCATTTTCTTTATTGGATCTTTCTTACGAAATTTACAATATGTATTCAAATCTTAATTCTATCTTAAACTAAAGTATCCTGCCATTGCCGGATCTTGTTTTTGGCGAACAGATCTGTTATCACCGGACCAAGTCTAGCGTGTCCTTTCTTTTTAGCCGTATATGGCCGGGAAAATGCTGAAGGTTTTGAGCGAGTGGGTTTGAGTGGGAGGACAACTTCGATATATATGACCTGCTTAATTTTTTCATTTCCTCGGAAATATAAGGAATGTTTAAATCTTTGTGTATGTTATCATTCCTAATATACCATGGGGCACCACAAATTTGACGCAGTATTCTTGACTGTCTTCTCTGCAGCTTATTTATGTTAGAAGCCGATGCCGTTCCCCACAACTGGATGCCGTATGTCCATATTGGCTTCAATATGGTTTTGTAGATGGTGATTTTATTTTCCAAACTGAGAGTAGACTGGGAGCCAATAAGCCAGTGGAGTTGAGCCATTTTTAATTTCAATTGTATGATTTTTGAGTCAATGTGATTTTTCCAGGTGAGACGTCGGTCAAGGTGAATACCCAAATATTTGACATGGTTATGAACGGGTATGATACTACCGTGAATAGTGAGGGCTGGGCAATTGTTCTGTCTAAGAGAGAATGTAACCTGTACACTCTTAGTGGCATTTACTTTTATCTTCCACTTTTCGAGCCAAGATTCTAATGTGTGTATATGAGACTGCAGTTGTCTAGAAGCCATTTATGGGCAAGTGCTAGTGCTCATGAATGCAGTGTCATCAGCGAAAGTTGAGGTTTGAATTAGGGATTGCACAGGCATGTCAGAGGTGTAGATGGTATATAGTATAGGGCCTAGTATACTGCCCTGAGGAACTCCTGCTGAAACTTTTCTTTGAGTTGAAACAGAGTCTTTCGATTTTACTACAAAAGATCGATCCTTCAGATAGCTCTCCAGGAGCTTATGGGTATTTGCCGGTAGAAAAGAGACTATTTTGTGAATAAGGCCTTCATGCCACACTTTATCAAAGGCTTGGGAGATGTCTATAAAGAGAGCTGAGCAATATTTCCGATCTTCGAAAGTTTTTCTGATCTGGGTTACTATACGGTGTACTTGTTCTGTCGTTCCATGACCCTTGCGAAACCCAAACTGGTGCGTCGGTATTACCTGGTTTGCTTCAATGTAGGGGTACAATATTTGGAGAAAGATCTTTTCAAACAGTTTAGATAAAATAGAGAGTAAACTTATGGGTCGATAGGATGTAATTTGTGACAGTTCCTTTCCAGGTTTTGGGATCATTATTATTTCAGACAGCTTCCATGATTGAGGAAAGTAACCAATTCGAAGTATAGCATTAAATATAAATAAAACTAATTTGAGGATATTGTGGGGGAGTTCTGAAATCATTTTCGCTGTTATTTTATCGTGTCCAGGAGATTTATTCATTTTCAACGAGAGAACATTTTTCTTTAAGAGAGATAGACTTATTTTCATTGGATTTGTGACCATTGGGCTAATGATCGTCGGATTCACACGAGAGATTGTATCGTTAGGAGTAAATACTTCTTCCAGATGATCAGCAAATTCTTTTACTTTTTCATCACTACTCCTTGCCCAACCTCCATCTTTCATCCGTATTGGAGACTCCTGTGTTATAGGACGCTGTAGTTGTCTTATGGCCTTGTACAGGCTATAGTTAGTGTTTTGTGTGGCTCCTAGACGAGATAAATAGCGGGCTTCGGAGATTTCTTTTTTTTCATCCAGAGTTGACCTCAGTATTGACTTGCACTGGTCGAGACGAGCTTTGAGGTAGGGAGATCTGTGCTTTTGCCATCGTCTTCTCGCTTTCCTTTTCTCTTTGATTAGAGATTCAATATGACATGAGGAGTCATTTTTTGTTTTAGCATGGACCTTGTGCGGAGTTGCCAAGTTTGCGGCAGTTGTCATTGTGGTAGTGAGGACGTTGATGGCAGACTGAATTTCATCTGGTGTTTTGAGAGAAAAGTTTTGCCACAGATGAGAGCTTATGTACATCTTGTATCTCAACCAATTTGTATGCCTGTTTGGAAAATGGTAAGAGATTTCCGGGTTCAAGGGAATGTTAAATACTGTGAGAATTGTGGGAGAGTGGTCTGATGAGAGGTCAAGGGAAGGAGTAACGATGATGTGTTCTCTTGTTATGCCCTTCATAACTGCAAAATCTATGAGATCGGGTGTTTTATTGAGATCCGTGGGCCAGTATGTTGGTTCACCTCCAGACAAAACTTTTAGGCCTGAACTCGATATAGCATTCAGCAATTGCCTGCCCCTGGGGTTGACGAGTCTAGACCCCCAGAAGGTATGTTTAGCATTGTAGTCTCCGGCTGCTATTAACTTGTCGCCAAGAGTAGAGAAAAAGTGTGAAAACTGGTCTTCGCTTATAACATATTTGGGAGGGCAGTATATGGAAGAAACTATTATGTTTAATCCAGTTAGTGCAACTGAAGTGGCTTGTATGTGATCAGTTTTATATTCGCGTAGAGGGAAGTGCTTTACCTGATCATTAATTATTGCAGCTGTTCCTCCACAAGCTCTGCCACTGGGATGTTTTGTATCGTAGGTTGAGTATCCATTTATTCGGAAGCAATTTTTTTAACGAGAAATGAGTTTCAGAGACTAAGAGAATGTCAATATCTCGGGATTTCAGAAAATACTCTACTTCGTTCTTATGTTGGGTGAGTCCGTTGGCATTCCAGTAACAAATTCTTATAGAGTTCATTTTCTGGTTAATAAAACTTGAATGAGCATATTCTGGTTTCGTAACATTTCTTGCATAATCCCCTGCATATTTGTCATGAAATTATTCATAGTTTTTATGAGGGATTCGATTGAGGTTTCAATATTGTTTTTCTGGGGAGGAGCTTGAGGAACCTGATTTTTGAGAGTTTGTGCATATGTCATTTGAGTCGTCGTTGCTGAATTGACATTTGAGACTGATGGATCTGGATTTGGGATACACCCAAATTCTGGCATTTTTCCTGCCTTCTATGAGAGAGCTTCCTCCTTAGTTCTATGTACACGGGGCAACCTCTATAATTAGCTGTGTGGTTTCCTCCACAGTTTCCACATTTCTTCAGACTGGGATCTGTTTTTGGTAACTTGCATTCTGAAGTTTTATGAATACTTCCGCATATCACACATACTGATGGTAATTTGCAGTAAGCTTTAGTATGCCCAAACTCCTGACAGTTTAAGCATTGAGGAGGGTCTTTGCGCGCTAGCGGTTCCTCAACTGATACTCTGCGATGAAGCAGATATCTGAGATTGTAAATTGGGTGGGGTTCATTTTTTCCTTTCATGTGGGCATAGTCAAACGCTATTTCCACCTTAAACATGGGCTGAGGAGCCTTGAACTTATTGAGTATATTGTGAATGGATTTCACTTCGTAACCCTCATTTTCAACGGCCTCCTTTATTTCCTGTATGGGAACGTTGCTTTCAATGCCCTTGATTACAACTATTAGTCCCTTAGAGCTTTTGAGTTGGTAAGTGTAGTAATTCTTACGTTCCTGGTCAAAAAATTTGGAAACTTCACGATATTTTTCTTCCGTATATGTTTGAACTTTTGTCTCCAGCACCTTCCCCTTGCGCAGGGACACTACATGGAAACCGTCTTTACCAACTAAATGAGATAATCTGTTTACCAGATTGTTAGAGATAGCTTCCCTTAGGAATATTGGGGGAGGTTTTTGTGCTTTCTTAGGTTGTGATTGCAAATTTTCTTCTTCTGTGGCCAAAATTGCGTAGTAATTTTGACCTCTTGGGTCAACCTGTGAGGGAGGGATGTTTCTGGAATACTTCGAGTTTGGAAGTTTTTGGCTAGACTTTGGGCTCAATTTTCTTTTCAGAATGGGAAAGTAAACGTCTATCCCAGTTTGAACCGTTTCATTTTGAGGTTTTTGTTTCGGTATAGCGCCCTTCGAGGTCGATGTTGCCGGTTGAGTAGCACTCGCGAGAGTTGCCAGTATATCACCGTTTGCACAAATGTTAGATGAAATATCGGGTATACTTTTAGGCGAAATCTTAACTTGGGGCGAATTGATTGTTTGTGGAGCATGGGAATGGGAAGTACTTACGGGCATACTTTTAGGCGGCAACATATTTTGTCCACTTGCCAAACTGTCATTATTGTTTGGAGAGATGTGAGCTGAGGGGGAATTCATATTGACACTAGTTTTCGCGGTTAGGAAGGCACTGTCATCTTTTTTGTTTTGGGATGCACTTTTCTGACACTCGTTTGCATTTATTGAGAGATACGCATTTCTGCCGTTAAGACTCAGACGTCTCTCTGAGTGTAAGACACTCATATAGGCACTTTTCGCCTTAAGATATGCGAAATGTAAACTATATTTTTTTGCAGATTTGTTGTGATTGTAATATTATAAATTGTATATTATTATCACTGCACTGGGGAATTTTGATTTAGCGTCTTCTGACTGAATATTTTTTGGGCTAAGAGTATATTTAACCTTTTTTATAATTATTTTTCTAAAGCCGATGCACAAACACGTCTGTCTGCACAGAGAGAAAAATTACATTACACGTAAATTAAAAAAATAAATTATTTGAACCATTTTTATCTTTTGAAGTTCGGCGTCAGGCCTCTTTCTCCGCCAAGAAACGAAACAATATTCGCTTTTAATTCTGATTCAGACTAAGAAACAAAACTGTAAAACGATAGTTCCGTTCAAGGTCTTCGAATTAAAATATCTGTTTCATTATGTTTCGATAAAGAAACAGAATCAACGTCCAAAGGCATAGAGTTTAAAATAGAGAGAACGAATCCTCTCTCACTGCGAATTGTTATAAAGCCAGCGAGTAGAAAGAAAACAAACGAGAAGGAATTGGGTGGCAGTATTGCCATAAAAAATCAATGTTAACCAACGTTTACAAGTACTTTCTAACATTAAAACAGAAATGATTTTTGTGTAATGTCGATGATATTGGATGGACATATTAAAATAAACACAAAAGGCTTACATTTTGCCCGCACCCGTAATTGTAACAACGAATTTGTAAAATTGTGTAAAATTCTGCTCTGGCAATGTTGATGTTTAGATTTTCTGTCAATGGAAAAGAAATTTTCTGGCAACATTAAAGAATGATTTTCTTTTGTTTACAAATATGAGCTCTTTGACTTAGGTTACTAATTTCGTTTCAGGGAAAGAACGGATTAATGTATGAAATAAGTTGTTGTTTCAAATATGAATCAGACACAAATTTCTAATGCACATTAAATAAACTTACAATATCCAAATCGAAATGAAACTGAACTTTTGTGAATGTCGCTGATATTGTTTTATAGTATAGGTACATGGTAAACTTTAGGGAAGTCGTCTAGACAACCGCCACCTTTCTTGTACCTCCCATTCAAATTTTGTAATTTATCCCTAATATATTCTTGGATTTATATCTTTTTTTCAATAACACTAAATTTAGTATAATTTAGCAGGCATGAGTCTAGTTCCGAGAAGGAAATTGGACTAATCTATCACGCCTTTTTAGGATATCTTCCATAAAATCGGACTGATGCAAGAAAATGTATGGTTCTCATTCTATTTATTAGTTCCTTTCGTTCGTTTGATGTGATTTAATTCTGAACAATCTGTACTTAGAAGAAATGCTGTATCTGGAACTTTGAACCCTTTTTCACCAACAGACTTTGGGCGAATTTATATGTAAATTAAGTCACCTGGCTGAAATTTCTGTTCTATTTTTGACTTTTTTTAATCTCGTCAGTTAGCAAAATTAATAATAATACCCAGGAAATTCAATGCCAAATATAGGAAGCAAATGTTGTTGTGGTTTGGGTTTTTACAAAGTCTCTGTCGACAAAGGAAAAAGTGTCTGTACCAGATGTATACAAATAGCGGAATATATCTGGGGAAAACCCACACTAAAAAATGAATAGCAAAATGAATGACAATAAAACAAAGGAATGAGCCCTCATGGAAAACGCAGTAATTTCCGATAGTTTGATTCGACATTGGATTAGTGATTAGTGATTGGTAAACCCCTGTTTATTCTGCTTACAGAATAAAAGTACAAATTACCCAATCAATTATATTGAGAAATATTCTGTAACCCATCATTGTTGCCAACAAACGATACTAAATATCCCAACAATAAGACTAAGACAACAAAAGCACAAACCGTGAATTGTGGTTTAATGACTCGTTCCGTTAACACTTTATTACGTGTCTCGTTCATAAATTTCTCTGGGCCATTTGGCAGCCACATGAAACGATGTGGTCAGAATTTAAGAACAAAATGGAACAAACACACAGACAGACAGACAACTGACCACCACAACAAGACGAATTGAAAGGGGAAACACAAACGAATTATCACTACCACCAAAGGAGTTGCATTCACCAATTACACGATTGCCACCAACATGGAGACCAATAATCATGACAACGATGACATGAAACACAAGATTATGATTAATCGCACTTTAATCAATACATTCGAGCGGTGGGAGACGGCGTTGAGAGGAGCGAAGTCTTCCCGACTTGAGCGTGTAAGTAAAATGTTCCGTGTTTTGCTCACACACTGGGTCTCACATCCGATAAGAATCATCGAATGTACTAGTAAATACTCACAGATGATGACGATGACGATGCTGCCGATGTTGTTTGGGTTATCTACTCTTCTAGTACACAACACCACAGTAGGCTTCCCCCAACGATGCCAAAGACAAAGCAGATGAGGACGACGACGACAATAAGCACGCAACAGGCAACATCAAATTGCATCTAAATGGTCAATTTTATGCATATTACCCAGTATACCGCATCGCGACTTAACTAAAGTTATCGGGTTACCCCCAAAACGGGCGACAGCAGCAGCAAAGACGCAGACGTGCAGCTCTCCTGGAGTTGTAGCTCGAACGACGCGTCTCATTTGCGCGTCTCACACCTACACGCATGCGCGCACAGTTGTGGCCAAAGGTACGCGTTTCACTGTACTGGGGTTGGTCTGGCGCGGATACATTTCCTTGGGAATAAACGGAAAAGATTGTGGCCCAGGGGACACACACAAAAAATTCCAAGTCGCGTGCTGGTTTATTGCATATGTATTCGTTTGTGTAATCGGCGTTGGCCGATTCAAACTATCATATACGTGTGGATATATCCGTCCGCAATCGATGAATCGATAAAATATTTTTTAATAAATTGCTGCTTATTGCCGCTGCACACACTCACTCTAAATGTTCTGCGAGCATATAGAGAGCGCATGAAATGTATGGGGACCACATAATTTGATTATTAAGACTGATAAGACAAATATTTTTATGTAGTATTTTAACCATACGGCCGCCGTATACGGCCACAGTGCAGTACATAACACTTAAAACTGGGCTGTCAAAGTTTTGGCCAAAGCTCGTGCCAAACGACAAAATGGAATTGAAAATATCGTCGCTAGACTACCAATTGTCGAGAAAAAAAACACTTTTTTCCTAAAATTGAGTTAAGGTCTAAATCAGGCCTACATGTTTTATACACTCACCCGTAGGAACGTGACGTCATCTTCATACACAGAAAGGAATATGAGAGAAATATGAGAAGTGGCATAAGTATTTTGATCTCACATGGAGTTATTACCCAAGTCCATAGGTAATTTATACAATTAAAAATATTTTAATTTTACCACCACAGTTAGGCAACACCCTTCGAAATTTTTTGGCTTCGAACTGTCATTACGAGAAAAGTTTTATTTGAAATGAGTAAAAATTGCAGGTAAGTAAACATGATATTTTTTCTATATCTCTTTCATTAATATTTCTAAACTCTAGAACATGCGGAGGAAGAACTGTGTGTTATTTAAAGGTAAATAATACGGCCGTCTTGCTTTTAAGGCTCCTAATCTGAAAATGTAACAGTAACTGTCAATGGGGACCGTTATTTAAAGATGTTGAAGGAATTTATTTTTACCCAGAATCGCGCCGGAGACGTATCCATTTCAAAACCAGTTAGTTCCAACAAGATGGAGCAATAGCACACATAGCCAGACCGGTTATGGTCCAGAAATCCTAATTTCCGCTCACCGCCAAGGTTACCCGACTTGACTGCACCAGATTAATTTTTATAGGGTTATGTCAAGCAAGAGGTGTACGAAACAAAATCAAGGAATTTGAGTGAAATAAAGCAGTGCATTAAAACAATAACTAAGGTGATCCTGATTTCAAAACTTCAGGCCGTAATGACTAATTTTTTGATCAGGTGTCGCATATGTGTAAATAAGCACGGAGGACAATTACGGTCTATCACCTTCAAAACCGGTTAGTTATTTAAAATAAAATTGAATTTTCTGTTTAATAAAAAAAATAAATTAATTAAATACATTAATTCAAAACAAGTTATTAGAATTTCTTATTGTAGCACAATTGGTGCGGCACCCTGCAGTGTTAATTAAACTTAACGTTCCTCTTGACAGATTCTCTGAAAAAAAAAAAACGATAATAAAATATATATTTAATATATACCTATATAGGGTGTCCAAACAAGCACGCAAGATTTAAATTTGGCGCCATTCGAAATGTCATTGTTTGACATTTGAACAATTGTTATTGTTTGCTAGTATAAGGTACGAGGTTAGTATACGAATGAACAACGTATTCTCATTAGGAAATTGTTTTACCAAAATGGTAAATCAATCTCAATCTCAATCAATCTGGGGTCACAGTAATGCTCCAAAAGTGTCAACTGTAAAGAGATGAATGGATAAATTTGCCAAAACTGGGTCTGCTAGTGATGTAAAGGCAACAACGCGCCTTCGACCAGGTCGATCGACCGAAAATGTCGCAGCTGTACGTGATGATGTCGCTCAAACTCCATCCAAGCTCAATTCGACACCGAGCTCAGCAAATGGATGTCTCTAAATCCACTATGCAGCGAATTTTGACGAAAGATTTGCATCTTCATGCATACAAAGTTCAATTGACTCAGGAACTGAAGCCAGCTGACCATGGACAGCGAAGGGAGTTCGTTAATTGGGTATTAGAGAGACAACATGAAAATGCTGATTTTGCCGATAAAATCATCTTCAGTGACGAGGCCCATTTCCATCTTGATGGCTTCGTCAATAGGCAGAATTGTAGCATTTGAGGTGAGGAAAATCCTCGAGTGATTCACGAGAATGAAATTCATCCTCAACGTGTTATTGTATGGTATGGATTTTGGGCTGCAGGAGTCATTGGACCTTTTTTATGAAAATGAGGCATGTCAAGCGCAAACAGTTAATGGTATTCGGTATCGTGAAATGATAACCAGTTTTTTCGTGTCTAGAATTGAATGTGGAGGGCATGTGGTTTCAACAAGACGGCGCCACATGTCATACAGTCAGAGAAACAATTCAATTGCTGCATCAGTCATTTCAATCTTGCGTTCTTGTTGGGACACCCAACAAGATGAGATCATAACGATTAGAATATTTTATTTTTGGTCCGAGAACCTGCACGCCTTTACCCAAGTGCAAGAATCCCAAAGATTTAAATGTTGTGGTAAAGCTTGGCTTCACAGCTGGTTAGCTATTATTTTAGCACGAGAAATCCCACTTTCATAGGGAACTGAAGTAGCAACGACGGATAAAGACTATTTTTCTACTAGTATTTTTATGACTTGACAATTGGTTAGTAGATTAGAGGCAACTATTCGACTTATATTTGAACGATATTTGGATAGACAAGACTATTCTATTCTAACTATTCGACTTATATTTGAACGATATTTGGATAGACAAGACGAGGTACAAAAATACAATCCTATTGTGAATGGCTTAGAATTTGCAGTTTTGGCCTTTTCAAATAAATTGTATTTTTCTAAAAATTATAAAAACTTTTATACATAAAGTGTGAATGTAGATATCGCTTACTGAGGCAACAAAGTATATATTTGAAAAGTTGTTATTCTGATTCACCTCTTCTGGTACCTCATAAATCAACACATTTCGTGAAGTTCTGTCTTTCTTCTTCTGTAATTTCCGATTGTTTCGAAGCAGCAACATTCATTTTCGTCCTTTGTATTGCTTTACAAATGCCTCGTGAAATTTAAAAAATTCAATCGCTAGATTACTTACTCTGATACTTTTCATATAAATGACCGACTTCACTTTTATTTTGAAAGAATGAATGTATTCTTTCTTTCAATTCCACTAAATTCAATCGAATTCAGCAGATATCAAACATTGGATAAAGTGTATGGATTGTTGGATTGTCAGCGTTATAAATTTCTAGAATCTCATCAACAAATGTTCTGAACTGATGCCTAAAATTGCATTTAGTACAGGTGAATGAAAGACATGTATAAGTATGGGTTGAGTTAGATAATTGGTATTGGAGATACCAAAAACAAAGGAATTATCCTCTCAATTTTTTTTTCATATTTTTCAAACCATTGGAATTAAATACCATTGGCAAAATTTGAATCGCTAAAGTCTACACATTAGGGTTTACAGGGGACAAATTGAATTTTGCTAAATCGGTTAATCAATGTATGAGAAGTACTCTAATGGTTCTGGCACTGCAGTTCATTCCAATTCGCAGACAAGATTTATGCAACGCATGTCGTGTGCCAAATTTGAATGAATATTGAATTCAGTTTGAAAAACATGAATTACTACTGTCATTTTTATGACAGACACTAAAAGTGGCGCGGTTAGCCAGTTGATTTTAACAAAGTTTGCAAAGAATTATGGAACAAAGTAATGAAAAAAAGACGTACTAGCAGTTACAGCAAAAAATTTTACTTTGGGAAATCGGTCAATTTTTGTAGGAGACGTCAAAAAAAAGGGGGCCGATATAGTCTATTTACAATACCCTGCCATGACTTGGCAAAATAGTAAACTATGCTAAGTTTGAAGTAGTTTCATAAATCCAACCAATCAGACAGCCAAACAGATGGACACCGCTCAATCAACTTAAAATGTCATGAAACGCATATGGTCAAAAGGTACCTTACAAAATTTTAGTTGTTATATTTTTTGCCGCATCAAACGACTTAATTTTTTTCGAATGAAGGTTTCAAAAAGGTATTATTATTCGCAAGAATGAAGAAAAAATAGTTCATGTGAGTTTAAAAAAAATGTTTGAGTTTGTTAATACAACGACACTCACCAGTCACCCTGTTATCAAACAATACATTTTTTTTTCTTCAGGGTCCAACCTAATTTGTTTCTCATTTAAACGCTGTAGATCTGAAAACTCTCTCTCTCCCTCTCTCCCTCTTTACGAACTTTTGATTCTAAAATAAATAAAAGATTTTATTTGTTAACATTTCCTGTATTCAAAATTATCTATACATCACTTTCTAAAACGATTTTGATTGGTTTATTTTCTAAATTGTTTTCGCTTTACATTTCTCAAATATTTCTCTCGTGTTTTTATCTTTGCTATTCTAACCTTTTGATTCATACCGTTCGCTAAATGAAAGTTAAAATTTCCAACTATTTACGACGTGCAATCGCCCACATTAGGAAACATGAGGCCAGGCGAATTTTTGGTCCGACCATAAACCGCGACTCATAGCTGCGGTTCATAAATAGAGTAACAAGAACCCCAAAACATCTTAAAATTCCTTTTTCAGTTTATTCGAAAATACAAATTTCTAAGTTCTCTGTTCTCGATTAACTATCTTGTAAAGAAGCTGTAACATCAATTAGTTATTTGCACAGGCCGGGCCGCATCTTGCACACCATGGCATTCGATTAACTCAAACGATTTAGTTTTTTGATGGCTTAACAATGATTTTTGTATATATTTTTTATATAAAATTTTATTTATTATATTTTATGTCGTTGAATATTGAATATCATTGATATTTTATGTAATAAATTTGCAATTATCTCCAGCTGTGTGGACAGAATTTCATAAGTTTATATTCAAACATGCGAATACATGCAAACACTCACATATTGGCTAGTAATTATTAACAATATTTTGAACAAATTGTTATTCAGTTAAGAAATAATAATAAAAAGAAACCTAATTGATTATATTCGCCTTAAATTGCAAAACCAGATATGTCATGAATTATTTGTGTAGAACGCATTTTGTATTCAGTTGAACTGAACTCCTTTCCCACCATAACAAATCTTCGCTTAACCCTTTCAGTGAGTGTTCACTGGACTTTTTATGGATCTGTTACACTCTGATCTTTTGTTACTGACAAATTTATGTTGTTCTCTTGCATCGATTGTGATCCGCACAGACTTTGTGTCTTGTATTGCGGATTTGTGGTGAACAGACTTACAATGGATGTGAACTTCATGGAAAGAAGACGGCAGTGTTGACATGGTCATGGACATGGCTATAAATTAATTGGTCAGTGTAAATAAGTAAATTTTTCAGGGTAAATAAAACAAGTATTTCCAACATACCCTATTGAGATATGGAAGAGTTCTTGATATCCCCTTAAATTGTTAACATTCCTATCGCGGTCTTATTGAGCGAAGTCTGCTCCAGAGAACTGGTAACGAGTTCAGGTTTCACATGAAATTAATATTAAATTCAATGCAAGTTTTAACCATATCTTCCCGGTGTTTTGATTATGTCAGATATGTCCATACATGACCTGCAAATCATCTTGTAATATAAGGAAGTGAAATGCGGGCTGACTGATGGAACTATTTAACTATTTTAAATTATACGATGGCGGTCCCAAAACTAGCCAACATAACACAGAAGAAAAAGAAAAGTTGGAAAATTTGTCCTTATTTTTCAACATAATTTTCTTTAAGCTCGATATTCTTTTCGAGCTGTTTATATTAAGGACTCTCAAACTCCTTAAAATAGCCATCAACCGCAGACTCGACCTCTTCATTCTTGACAAATCTTTGACCACCGAGCCATTTTTTAAAAATTTTTTTTTTTTTTTTTTTTTATAAAACTTTTATTTGCAATCTATTTATAAGTAAACATTTAGCAAAGTTTGTAAAATATATATAAAAAGAATAACAGTTACCAAGCTTCGTTCAACTTGTTGTATATGCAAAATACAAAGAAAATAACAATATTTAATAATTAAATGAATAAAGTGAATACTATATTATATTATATTATTGTAAAAATGGTAGATCAAGTATATGCAGTCTTTTCAATCGTCTTACTTCATCTTCATCATTAAGAAGCGATATGGCTAAAGTATTTGTATGGCAACTTAATCTTTCGACATACTTAGTACTATATCTTCTAATTTCAGTTCTTAGCCTTGGAACACGAAGATCGTTGTGAATAGCGTCATTAGTAACAAACCATGGTGCATTACAAATTAATCGTAAGGTCTTAGATTGGTATCTCTGTAGGATTTCTGTATTGGATTTACTGGCAGTGCCCCATATTTGAATTCCATAAGTCCACACTGGTTTCAAAACTGTTTTGTATAGCATAACTTTATTCGCCAAGCTTAGCTGAGATCGAGGACCAAGAAGCCAGAACATTCTCTTTGTTTTTAAAACTGTTTTCTTCGAGCCTTAAAGTGTGCATTCCAATTAAGACGTCTATCAATACGTAAACCCAAATATTTAACGCTTTTCTCTGAAGGAATTGTTTCACCATTTATTGAAACTTGTGGACAATCACCGTGTAGCAGTGTATATGTTACCTGTGATGATTTTTCAGCGTTAACCTTAATGTTCCAGTTTTTAAACCAAACTTGTAAAGTATTTAGTTGTTTTTGAACCAAAAAGGATGCCTCTGTTGGTGATTCGCTAGTTGCCAAAATAGCCGTGTCATCTGCATACGTTGATATTGTTACGTCATCATTGGTTGGCATATCTGACGTAAATATGGTGTACAAAACCGGTCCCAATACACTTCCTTGAGGAACTCCGGACTTGATGATGCCAATCTGAGAATTATCATTATTTACATTTACATAAAACTTTCTATCGCTCAAATAAGATTTTATGATAAGGTAATGCGGAGTTGGCAGCATATGCTTAATCTTAAAAAGGAGACCATTATGCCACACTCTGTCAAAGGCTTGTTTTATGTCCAAAAATACCGATGAACAGTACTGTTTTTTTTTCCAGACAATCCCGTATCGTTTTCACAATTCTATGACATTGTTCAGGTGTTAAATGTCCCTGTCTAAATCCAAACTGGAGTTCAGGCGTAATTCCCAAAGCTTCAATGATAGGGGCCAATCTCTTTAGAAAAATTCTTTCAAACAATTTTGATATTATGGGATATAAGCTTATAGGTCGATATGAATATATTGAATTTTCAGGCTTATTAGGTTTCAGTATCATTATAATTTTTGCTACTTTCCATTGAGTAGGAAAATGTGTTAATCTTAACACTGCATTAAAGATAAGCGTAAGATATATGTACCCTTTTTTTGGGTATGAGATCGTATCCTGGAGACTTTTTCGAATTTAATTTTTTAACTTCACTTTCCACCTCCCGTACAGTTATAGGTTTTATTGGTCGGTACATTTGACAAGGAATGTCAAGGAAGTCAGTTATCTTTTTCGCTTCAGACGGTTCGCAAAATGTAAATGGGGTAAATGTGTCCTGTAAATAGCATTTAAAAGCAGCGGCCTTGCTTGAATCTGACCTGCACCAGTAACCGTTCACGTCTTTAATGACAACATTTCTTTTTTGTGGCCGTTTCAAATATTTGGTTGCTTTATATAGATTATGGTCACCATTATTACTTGAGCTTAAGTTCCGCAAAAACCTTCCAACGGATTCATTTTTATTATCTTTTAAAAGTTTCTTTAGGTCATTAGAAGCTCTATTAAAGTTAGTGTTATCAGCCGGTCTCCTGGTTCTCTGCCAAACTTTTCTTAGTCTTCTTTTCTTCCGGATGAGTTGCCTTATTTCAAAAGATACAAGAAAATTTGGGAATTTGTGGAAACTTTTTTGCGGTGTGGAAAGAAATGCAGCCTCGTGTATTAATTTTGTTAACGCTTCAACTGCCTCTTCTAATTCAGTTGGCGTCTTTATGGGCGTCTTTTAGATTTAGAAATAGAAAATAGTCCGAAGGACCTAAATTTGACAAATAAAGCAATTTGAACTTTAGTTTATTAATTTTGGCCATCGCAATTGTGGATGTGTAAACTGTATTGATAAAGCAACACTTTCTTCTTCGTCAAATACGGCGTTTTCCGGTCTTTTTTGTTTATGTGATAAACGATGCAATAAATTGGCGTAATATTCGCCGTGGTTTTTCCTTTCTGAAGATAAAATGATCCCATACTCATCCCAAAAACCAGACGCCATAACCCTGCCTGCAGATGAAACCGTCTTCTCCTTCTTTGGACACGACTCTAACATTCCAGTCCACTGCTTTAACCGTTCCTTTGTCTGAGGTGTGAAGTGATGGATGGTTATAAATTGACCCACAAAATAAGTTTCATTGCATTGGAACATCGCCAACATTTTACAAAAATATCTTCACGACGCTGGATTTGCTCTATTGAAAGCAAGCGCGCCACCCATTTCCAATTTTGCTTTCTTATTTTCAAATCTTCGAAACCTTTTTCAAATGCCTATCAGTTCGTCTAGCTCACGCATCTTCAGCCGACGATCATCCAATACCATTTTGTGAATTTTCTTAACCGTTTCTGGCGTGAACACTTCAATTGATCGATCTCTACGGTGTTCGTCTTGGCAGCTCGTACGGCCTCATTTAAACTCTGCTACCCAACATTTTATAGTTGCAAACCGTGGAGCAGGCTCCCCCTGAGTAGAATCCAGCTCGGGTTTAATATTGGTTGAACTGAGAATTTTCAAATGGAAATATTGAATTCTATGATGGTGACCAATGTTTTCCATGTTTACAAATTCACTGAGATCGTTTACTTTTGATGACTCAAATAAAAATGCTAAACAATGTGGCGCTTTGAAACTTAAAACATGTACATAAGTATTTTGTAGGGCTCTCACTTTTCACCAAAATAATTTTTTTTCAATCTATCAGCACCACTTATACATCAGGTCGTCTAGTTTTAAGACTGCCTTCGCATGAATAATTTTTTTCTTTACATTTATTTGAAAAATAATAAATTGTAATATCTTCTCCGGGAAGAATGAAGATGTTTGTCCTTTGATACCGCAAAAATATAACATCCAGAAGAAGGAATCAAAGGTGCCTAGCATCTTTTTACCAAATGTGTTTCATGTCTTATTAAGTCAATAGAATGATGCCCGTCTCTCTGACTGGTATCTGGTGTAAATCTTATTACAACTTGGTACAGTCTACTCTTTTGCTAGATTGCCTACAACTACAACAGCCTACAACTTTTCCTTATAACCCCTCATTCATAGACTCATCTACAATTTTTGATAACAATTTGAACAAATCGATCGGTTAACTCTGCCCTGTTCGGTACAAATCTGATACAAATGATCCAGTAAAGCCATGTATTCTTAGGTTCATATCTTCTATCTGGTTGCACTAAATTCAGTCAAATTTGGTATACATTATGGGTTAGCTAAGACGGTGTCTAAGAATGAAATTGGATCATGCTTCCGAGTCAATTCTGATACCTCACCTACAAATTGTCACATTTACCGAAATTAAATTTTATCCCTATAACTCCCAACACGTAAACTGTAGTAACTTGTATTTTTGTCCATTGTTTTGCTCCTTAATTCCTGGTCAAATTTAGCAAAATCGTTCGGATAACCATCTGGATCTCCGCTACAAATGATAGATTTAACTCGTGAATTCTTAGATTCATATCACTAAATTCTTTTAAGTTTGGAACACATTAAAGATTTACTAAGGTAATGGCTAAAAACCGAAATATACCGCATGGTATATCTCCTTTTGCTATCTCCATAATAAATTTAACGATTTTCCGAAATTTAACTTTTTCCCCACAAATTCTCTTGCATGAACGAGATATGCGAGAGCTTCTCCCATTTAGTGAGCTTGCAGGCATTCTATTGTTAGATTCACTCACCTACTGCTTAACGATGAGATTCCGAACGCCACAGTTTGAGAAACATTTACAAGGCTTGTCTATTACTCGACTAGTCGAAATGCTCGTCAGACACATCGAGGTGACCGTCGCACAAATAATGATAGGTGACTGTTAACGGTGCTGAACCTGCGATCATGCGAATGATAGTCGAGTGCAATAACCATCGCGCAACGGTCGGTCGGCTTTTCCCCCTGGATAGCAATTTGTATAATATTAATTGTATTGTTTGTAGTATCTGACAAAATGAGAGAAAAATAGACCAAATAGCCCCGTCCCTCCTGATACCTCCGATACAAATACAAATACAAAATTACTTATTGAATCAATATAATCTAAGCTTAATATCTCCTAACTGGTTATATTGAATTCATCCCATGCAAATGCTTTAATTCGTAAGCTGCAGTTACCGACACTCTTCTCAACAGCATTTAGTGTAATATTTGATAAAATGTAAAAAACCGATCGGATAATTCCACAGTTTCTCGTATCTCCCATTCAAATAACCTAATTAAACCCATGTATTGTGGGATTGTTTAATTGTACTAAACCCAGTATCTTGGATTAAATTAGAGCATTGGCAGATAAGAACTTATTGATTTACAACGCACCTTCTGGCACTCCACATATTTTGCATTAGTGCAAAAGGATGTTGGAGTGGTTTCAAAACCGCCGGTCTGGCAACGATGTTTCATCGAAATCATAGCTTTATGTGTGTTTTATTTAACTTTACTTTTGAAACCGACATTTGTGCGACATTGTTTTTTATCATTCGAATGCTATACGTTAAACCATCCAAATTTGTTGGTTCTGTTTTGAAAACTTCCTGTTTGCACCAACCCACAAGAAAATAGTCAGATACAGCAAGAACCTTTGGGACCAAGGGACAGTTTTATTTATTCAGCAGCGATGTGCAGATGAAAATTCAATCCGGAGCGTTTTTCTTTTTTTTTCATTAACTTGAGCGGCATCCATACATCGAGCTTCTTTTCGTATCCAGCTTACTTCAAGCGGATCCAAACTATTTCTAGTCCAATATTTAGCTCCTGGGCATCCGAAGCAACTCCAAAGACGGTCGATCTTGACAGTCTTCATTGTTCTGTCGACATTTTCGACAATTGTTCTTCCATTACGTGGTGTCTCTTTGACAACAAATTTGCCGGAACGGAATCGAAGAAATCACAGTATCAGGTTAATAAATTCCATTCAACATTTTCAGTCGTCTGGCTTGCTCTGTTGCCTTTATCGCATTTGACGTATTTTCCCTTTAATTAATTAATGATGACAGTTGTAAATTTATATCTTTTCCCGGCCACAAATGGGACAAATGTCTCCTCTTGCGTTGCGTTGTAATACAAATTTAATAATACACAGGATTATAATAACTATGTATCGGGTTGTTCAGAAAGCTCGCTCGGTTTTCAAAATCAGCCTATTGAGGATTTTTTGCTATATAACAATCTGGCAATGTGGCAAATTGCGCCTCGTTGAAAAATTTAAATAATATCTTGGTAGCAACATTTATCAGTCACCCTATAGCAAATTTATTCCATGTCCTTAACTTCAGCTTAAAGTAACTCTTTTACCCTTCGGCGACAAAATTAAACTTTAAATGCAACTTCTAGGTAGAGAATTCCTTGTGTCACCATTAAAATACGAATCAATTGGAACATTTCGATCTCAACTTCTGTCGAATGTAGAATTTAATGTCACATACATGTCATGATATATATGTATATCACATTGTTTTGATAAGAAGAGAATTCCAAATTCGAATACCCCTTTTATATTATACTGCATGCGAAATATAAAGAACATTCATGTAAAATGCGTTCACTCATTCATTCATTCATACGCACTCAATGCGAACACACTTGGAGCAATAGCATTATGACTTTACAACGAGTTTGAGTATTTAATCTGAAATTTTTATTGCTATCATTGGACTCTGCAGATCACCGATATTCAATTTTACATTAATTTGTTTTATAACATAAATTCACAATCTGCCACAAAATGTTGAAAATGCAATTGCTTAACTTTGTCGTTTGCTGAATAGTTATATGAATTTTAATTCGGGCGATATATTTGATGTGAACACCGGCTCATGGTACGATTATGTGTTAAGCTGCACTTTATTTGGTCAATCATGGGATGAGTCATCCTTGATAAATTAAGATATATTTGGTAATATAGGAATCGCCTCGAATTCCTGATCTCTTTCTCTAAGTGCTGGTAGCCTCTCAGAATCTTGGTTATTCCAATGATATTTTGATTAGCCTTCTTATGCCGGCCATTGATTTCACCACCGAAGACTTTTACAGGTGGAAAGTATTCGTCCATCCACACAACATGAGCCAGCCAAGACAATCGCTGATTTTTAAGGAGCTTAACTACATATATGTAGATGTTAGCAAACAGCTCATGATACATACTATGCCGACATTTTCCACATGTACTCGTATATGATAGAGATTTTGCTCCCAGAATATTCCAGGACAAATTCATTCGATTGTGGAATTCCCTACGATTCTGCGATATAGTAATACGGAAAGGAAAAGTGCTTGGCAGGATTTTTATTCGGCGACAAAGAGGTTTATCATTAAATCGCTTTATCTCAAATCCATATTTGGATCCGTTTGCAAGCAATACTTATCTCCAAGTTTCCAGGCTATCACTATTTATTTGGTTAGAACCGGAGCTGACTTATATGAAATCATCCCTTAATGCAAAATTAAGTTTTTCAATGTTCACCCTAAATGTGTAGACACTATATTATTCGACAAAAATAAATTTGGTTCTGCCCTCGTTTACCGACTTTTGCTCATCCTTTTTCATTACTTGAAAATGCTGAATTAATGTCTCACCACTTTCGACTACTGATATCGATATTATCAGCTTGTAGAAGTAAAATGCGGCTTCAGTTTGTCGTAGTCATTTTTACTGCACCCTTCCTCATTATCATTATCATAAGTATTATAAAGGTGATGAAAAGTGGATCAATAAGATCTTTGCCTATGTTTGCTAAAGACTTTGTGTCGACCAGTGACAATTCTTGGAGCACTTTTGAAAGTATGACCACCTAAACCAAAGTTGCAAACAATTTTCGCCGCACCAGGCCATCAAAGGCAGCTTTTTACTGAACGAAAAGAATACCTTCAATCTTTCTCACAATTTGTGAACGCAATCTCACAATCTTGTAAATTATCGATATCGAGCTATATCTAAAGCTCCATGGACCGTTTCTTTGCAGTCCTTAAGTCGTGATTTTGATATGTTAACTAATTTCGTCTAGATGGTAGAAAATTCATGGCATCGGAAATAACTGGAATATGGTTCTCACTGGGTTATTCTCGAAACTATTAAAAAAAAACAAATTCCCTTGTATCCCATGAATGAGAGTGAGCTTCC
>JAHXMU010027524.1:0-36139 GCA_019455685.1 Philornis downsi | reverse complement strand
AATATTGGATATTTAATTTATGGTTTGTATGGGAGGTACCACGCCCCTTTGTCCAATCCCACCCATATTTGTAGCAGCACTGGAAACATTTGCTACAAAGAAGTAGCCAAATCGGTGTAGCCGGTTTACAATTTTAGATAAATCGAAGAAAGTTGTGGTGTTTTTTATTTAACTGGTGTAAAAAAGTGTTGATGCTGTCAAAACTTAATAACCACGGAGGTCTAATTTGCTTTCTTGTAGGGAGAATGTGGATTGAAATGCCCAGTTTTTTGCAATTTTCGGACATTTTGCTTAGGACTGAGGGTATTTTTGGTATACGGTTTTTGTAATTTTTCCCATAACATTCTTCAGCGGTTCATTAGGATTTTGTAAGAAAGTTCGAATTAGTTTTGTTGTGGTTATATTTTTTTGGATACTTAGAGGTAAAACATCCGATTCAAGCAATAAGTTTTTGGTGGGCGTCGTGCGAAGAGCACCAAGAGCACATCTAATTGCAGTGTTTAGTAACGAATTTATTTTGTTGAGGTCTGACTTAGATGGAAAACCATAAAAAGGCAAAGAATATCTTATACGAGAAATGATTAGTGATTTACGTTGATATTGAAGTCATCCGCATAGGCTGTAAACTCTATTTCTTTGCTAAGTTCTATAATAGAACAGAGCTTATTAAAAGCTTTTAAAAACAAGATAACTGACAACCGCGATCCCTGGAGGATGCCGTTGAGTATTGGATATGTTGCAGATCTATGGGTAAGAAATTTCTGCATCAGAAACAAAAAAAAAAAAAAAAGTATTATACTAAAAATGTTTATTATTCTTACAATGATTTAATTTCGACGGTTCCTTTTGTGTAATTAAAAAGCGCTTTCCAAGAAGCGGAAATTATGATCATAAAACATTTTTGGAAGCTATGAAAATACTTTACTTATGGAATGACCTCAACTTTTTTTCTTTCTGATGGAATTATTAACAGTACTCAAAATAGATGACTCCCTGTCAATTTCACCAAGCATACATCAAAACCTTTCTGGCTGTCAATCAAAGCTATTTCATCGCTTCCGCCGGCGAACCGTGTCGACTGCCACTGTTTTCGCTTGACGTTATCGCAAGTGAGCCACTTTTCATCAGCAGTCACCAACGAGCTTCTTTTTGTATTCAGCTTTATTCAAGTGGTTTCAAATGGTTTTTTTGTGCAAAGTTTAGCTTTTGAGCAACAGAAACAGTGCTTAACGATTTCCATCATTGTATCGACATTTTCGACCATTAGTCTCCCAGAACGTGCAGCATCTTTGACATTAAAATCAACCGAACAGAATAGGCGAAACCAAAATTGCGCTTGATTAGCCGTTTCAGTATTAGGATCAGAAACCACTTTCACATTTTCACCTGCTTTATTTGCGTTTTTGCCTGTTTTGAATAAAAACCGTAAAATATGGCGTATTTTCTCATTGTTGGCGTCTATCCTTAACGTCGACCCAACAAATACTGAGTCAAACAACTACAAAATTATCTGAATAATTCTACGAGTACTAAATTTTATCTTTCTGGCGCAACTTGATCGCACTTATAAAAACGCGAGTTACAGATTGCAATCTTTTGGAAAAATAAAGGATATCATTTTGTTATACCTTTTATAAAACAATTCAAAGTATGGATTTTAATTAACGAATAAATGATAAAAATTTTTGAAGAGATTTTGAAAAGAATTCAGCTTTAGTATATAAAAACTTTTCTAGGTTGATTTTGCCCAAGTTCGAACTTAACCTGACTGTGAATATCCGATAATTTTATGCCACATTTTATTTTCCTAACTCAAGCGATGGGACTTTTATCAAGTTTTCAACAGATATATGGACAGAAAGACAAACATATTCACGGCTTTTACAACTTCATGGTGTCTCAGATGAGTACGTATTTCCAGTTGTTACAAATAGAATAGAATGATGAAATGGCTTTGGATCGGAAGGAATAAGTAATTACTTTATGATTCTAATGAAAAACAAATATTCTATTGCTAATATTTTCGTTTATTAAACCATTTGTTTCACATGTACGAAATGGTTGAGGAATTCATATAAATTATGTTTTTCCATTCACCACTTCACCGTGCGTGAGATGTGAAACATTCATTACTACCAGAATGGTTTCCGCAAGAATCGCCTCAATTATCGTTTGAATGCATTGCTGTAAGTTGACCGAAATTTATAGATTTTGTTTTGTAAACTTCCTGTTTGGAATAAATTCTCTATAAATTGTATAGCTGTGTGGATTTACAAACCACACTATATCAGGAAGAAAATCACTTTCAACGGTTTTATGAGAGAGGTCCCAAAACTAGCAGACACAAAACAGTTGAGAAAATTGTTCTTTATTTTTCTCCTTTTAGCTCGGCACACTTTTTCCAACAACATTCAATAGCTTCTATACCCCGTTTATAGTAAGTCAACTGCTTTAAACAGTCATCAACCGCAGAGTCCATCTCCTCATTGTTGGCAAATCTTTTACCACCGAGTCTTTTTTCCAAGTTTGGAAACAGAAAATAGTCCGAGGGAGCTAAATTTGCCGAAAAAAGGTTCAAACTTTATTTCATTAATTGTGGCCATCGCAGTAGTGAATGTGTAAACGGGATCATTGTCTTGATGAAACAATACTTCGTCCATAATTTCGTCACCTAAACGCTCCCGTAAATTATCATAATATTCGCTGTTGGCGGTTTTCGCTTTCTGAAGATAATAAAATAAATCATAATCATCAAATCTTCGGTCAATATACCACGTATAGCACTTTTCGAAATGCCTATCATTTCAACTAGTTCACGCGCTTCCAGCCGACGATAATCCAATACCGTTTTGTGGATTTTCTTGACCGTGTTTGACGTGGACACCTATTTGTCGACCACTACGGTGTTCATCATGGGCTGCTCGTACGGCCTCGTTTAAACTCTGCCACCCAACAACTTGCGTTCGTAAACGAAGAAGCAGATTCCCCAGAGTAGTTCGGTTTTGATATTGGTTGGATTGAGATCTTTCAAATGGAAATATTGAATTACTTATTTTTGATGGCTCGAATAAAAATACTAAACAGCGTGGCGCTTTGAAACTTTAAACATATGTTTTATAAGATTGCCACTTTTCACCAAAATTATTTTTTCAATCTATTGGAAACATCTATACGTCTTCTCGGCTAGTTTCGGAACCGGCCTCGTGTATCGACACCCGGAGGAATGAAGATTTATAGCATTTGATGTAGCAAAAAATGTAACGCACAGAGTAAAGCCCCCAGGTATCTTTCGACCAAATGCGTTTCATCATTTTTTTTGAGTCGACTGAGCAATGTCCGTCTGTCTGTCTGGCAAGCTGGTGTACACAATAATTGCCACAAACCTTAATGACACTTTTTTTAAAAGAAGTGTAATATTTTGCCAGAGAGCGTAAAAGTAAAATCGGTCCATCCCTTCTGGTATCTCCCATACAAATGACCGATTTCCCGATATTCAATTTTTTCTCTATAACTTCTCATGCGCTACCTGCAGTCATCTAAATTTCCGTCCCTTGTATTATTTCAGAATCACTGATAAAATTAAAAAAAAAAAACGACCAATTAAATCCATTCCTTCTGATATCTCCACTTTAAATAACCGATTTAATTCATGTCGTCTTGGCTTCATATCTTCCAATCGGTTGCCTTAAATTTAGTCAAAATTGGCACATGCAGAATCCCAGAATAAAATCGAAGCACATTGCGGCACCCATTTTGGCACCTTCCACACAAATTGAGAAATCTTTCGAGATCTAGTCAATCCCCTGTTATTTCTAACTAGCCAGCTGTAGTACCCTAGATGTTTTTCAATTCTCCGCCATATAGGGAAAAAATCGATCAATTAACTACGCCCCTTCTGATACCTTCCCTACAAATGACCACTTTAATCTATATATTTCCACCTTTATATCTTCCAATCAATTGTATCAAATTCGATCAAATTTTTCACATATTATTCGTTTAGTAATATAAGTTGTGAGAGCGAAAATGGATGAGGTTGCCACTCCCATCCCAGTAGCTCCCATACAAATTGTTCTATTTAACGAAATTTGATTTTCCACTGTAATCTCTAATTCGAAACTTGAAGATCAGATAGATCACAAAATTTAAAATAAAAAAAAATGCTGACCTATGGTATCTAACTATAATTTCTTATGTAAAATTTTCCGCTGAAACCAAATATGCAGTCGAATGTTTGTGAAATAGACCTGCTATCGAGATTTAGCTACATATTTCTTGAACTTTGAAAAAAGTGAGTGCGGTTGCAAATATCTTCGGACATACTGAGCCGATTTTAAAGTTATATTAAAGAAATGAAATTAAAGATAATTAAATTTCTTTTCAAAAGTGTGTGCACCACATTTCAATCAAGCTGTCAGTTTAAGAGCTATTTATTAAGCTTTCAAGGGTTTCGCACTATTTTTATCAAAATTTATTACAAGTTCTTATAAAAATCTACATTTCAGGCCAATATTGATCGGCAAGGGCTTTTTTTTCTCAAAAGATCATACGTTAATGTCCAGAAAAGAAATCAGAAGTATACATTTTTCGAAATGTAATTCACAGCAAAACATTTTTCCAATTACAAGTCAAAATACAGAAAATCAATTTCCCCCCAATTTTATGAATTATTGACTATTACACAATTTAAGATTTAAATAAATTATTACTTTAACATCAAAAGTGGCTCAACTTTGATTTATTCTGTCCTTTCTGGACAATATTACATGTCTCTCGAATAAGAAACCAAAGAAAAAAAAGGAAAAAATCACCCTTCATCACCTCATATAATTTTATAATCGTATCCATTTAGTGAATTTAAAATCGCCGGTCTCTCAAGGCCGTCAAGTGTTAAATAACTGTCATCGGAAGTGTTATTTATTTAGTGAAATGTTTGCCATTTACGAATATCAATCGCTTAAAAAGCAAAGAACGCATAAAAATGGTTAAAACTTAGTACAAAAGTGGTGATTCAAACGTGAATGTTTATCGTGCATGGAATTGGTAAGATTATAAAGAAATTTGTAGAGACTGGAAGCCTTACACTGTCGAAAATATCGCTTCTGTTTGTGAAAGTGTGGCGGATAATCTGAATTTATCGATTCCACGGCATTCTCAGCAGTTGAGCCTATCTTAAGGCTCATTATGGCATATTTTGCATTTGGATTTGAACCTCCATCTACATATATATAGAACTCAACTCACACAGCAGCCGGCGCACCATTCACAATATGCGCACAATATCAGATATGCTGATTGGGCACTACAGCAACAGCCCTTCAATACTCATTTTTCAAACAAAATTTTCTTCAGCGATGAAGCTCATTTCTCATTCGATGGTTACGTCAACAAGCAAAATTGTCGCATATGCGCCTCGGAGAACCCAGAAGTGATTGTGGAAAAGCCATTGCATCCAGGAAAAGTAAGTGTTGGAATCGCAATATGGTCCGGAATTGTCATTGAGCCGTATTTGTTCGAAAATGACGCTGGAGGAACCGTTAACGTCAATTCAAAGCGCTGTGGCCGTATTATAACCGACTTTTTTTTATCTGCAATTGAAGATTATTAAATGAGCGGTATGTGGTTCCAACAAGCCGCTGCCACGAATCACACAACGCAACCGATTTTGGCTTCATTGCATGAGAAGTTTCCCGAAAGCTTAGCTTCAAGTTTTCGCAAAGTCAATTGACCACCAAGATCATGCAATTTGACGCCGTTTGACTTTTTTTTTGGGGAGCTACGTCAAAGACAGTGTTTACTCGGCTAATCCTCAAACGTTAGAGAATTTGAAAACCACCATTCATCAAGTTACGAGTATTGCCGGGATACCGCCTGAAATGTGCGAAAAAGTAATTGAGAACTACCTCAAAAAGATCCACTGCTGCAATCAATCCAGAGGCGGTTATTTAAATGACAATGCATTTCGTATATACCTATAATGACAAGGTCTTAGCATTATATTGATATAAAAGTTTCATTGAAATCATGGCTTTATGTGTGTTTTATTTAAACCAAAAAATGGATACGCATCAAGCATTTAGTACTATCAATAAAACTAAATTGCACTGCTACGCCCTTTGGGGTATCACATACATAAATTGACCGGTCATTCTACATTTCCCTAACGGGGCTTCAGAAAGGTACAATTTCCTTCCATTATTTATCTTTAATTCAATGTATTTTCTGCAGCAATGCAGAAAAGCTTTGGGTGAAGATATAAGTAATTCAGTTCACTTTATGGAATTTTCTGTACCGGTGTGCATATTGTTGTTTATGACCTGTTAGTTGATATAGCACTATAGGCGAAAATTATTAACTAAATATTGCACGATTTTTCTTTAAAGATTTCCATATTTTTCTTAAATAAATAACTTGACCATGGCCTGAAGGTTAGTACACGCGATGCTCGTGTGCTGGACTCCCGTCGCGATATGACGAGGAATGCTTCGAGCAGTAAAATGCGTGAAAGCTCATTAGATGTCAGAAGCTCCCCCGGTATCCATCGATGAAATGCAAAGTTAGACATTTAAATAATAGTAATAATGTTTAAATTATTTGTTTAACATGTTTATTGTTTTACTGTACGAAAACTTTTAACAAATAATCGGGCGATTTTTTATTCAAAATATTTATATTTTTTCTAACTAAACAATTTCTTCAATTTGCACGTGGATTGCCGTTTGTTGAATGTTATTGGGATTTATTCAATTAAGATTCATTTTACTTTTTATGTGGAACTTATTTCATTATGAGATAAGGCGCCAACTCTGGGATTAGTTCATTCGTTAGGATACTACTGATTAAAGGATTTCATAAAACTGTCCATCATGTAACCTACAATGTATTCCGTTAGACGCACTTTCAGAAGTAATATTTCTTATTTTTTATTGATATTTAGTCATTTCAATTAGACATTTCAAAATTGGAAATGATTTTTTAATACAAGGTCGGTCTCACGTGTAGATGGTGCCAGTAGTACCAAAAAAATTATTTTTGTGAAAAGGGCAACTTTGTAAATATATGTTTCAGGTTTTGAGGCGCCACGTTGTTTAATATTTTTATTTGAGCCATTCAAAGCAAATGATCTCAATGAATTTGTAAACATGAAAAAAAATTGAACTGAAAGGTCTCAGTCCAACTAATATTACAGCTGAGCTAGATTTTTCTCAGGGGGAGTCTGCTCCTTCGCTTACGACTGTAAAATAGAATTTAAACGAGGCCGTACGAGTAGCCAAGACGAACACCGTAGTCGTCGACCACGCTAGACATGATTAAGAAAATCCACAAAATAGTATTCAATGATTGTCGGCTGAAGGTACGTGAGCTAGCTGAAATGATAGGCATTTAAAAAAGTGTTATACATCCTATATTGACGTAAGATTTGAAGATGAGAAGACCTTGCGCAAGACGGGAAATGGGTGCCGCGCTTGCTTTCAATAGAGCAAAAGCAGCGTCGTGAAGATGTTACAGTAGAGTGTTTGGCGTTGTTTCACCTCAATAAAGATGAGTCGTGGGGCTACCACTTCACACCTGAGACAAAGGAATAGTCAAAGCAGTGGACTCGAATGAGAGAATCATGTCCAGAGAAGAAGGAAATATTTCAATCTGCAGGCAAGCTCGTGGTGTCTGTTTTTTGTGATGCGAACGAGATTATTTTTCTCGATTATCTTTAGAAAGGAAAGATCCATCAATGGCAATTATTATTCTAATTTATTGTAACTTTCAGGTGATGAAATTATGAACAAAAGGTCGCATTTGGTGAAAAAGAATGTGTTATTTCATCAAGACAATGCCCCAATTCCGATATACAAATAAAAATACTAAACAACATGGCATCTTGAAACTTAAAACATATATTTTATAAGGTGGCCACTTTCTACCAGGATAATTTTTTCCAAACTACTGGCGCATTCTATACATCAGGTCGTTTAGTTTTAGGACCGCCTTCGTAAACTTCAAAATATAAGAATTCACTTGCAAAACATTACTGACAAACATACGCAGATTTTGATATGTTACTGATCATAAAAGAAAATTTTAAAGTTGCAATTTATATGATTGTCTTCAGTCAATCATATATAATTTATGACCACTTGTCTTCATTTTAAAAAATATACATTTCGTAATAACGGTAGATATCTTAAGTTCGGTTTGATTGTGGTACCTTAGAAATTCATCTTTTACTATACACATAAATTTAGAAAAAATATTAATCAGATTTATCACATTAAGGCGCGAAAAAAGGGAAATTGCTCACAGGCAACGTTGGTGGCGAAAGGGTTAGAATGAGGGATTGTTCAACAGTTTCCACTACATTTATAATATAGCCAGCCAGCCATATACTACTCAAAACTTCCTCAGGTGGAAATGTAAGAATTTTTGACTGTAGTAATGGATATGTATATTTGAATATAATATATTAACACCATAACATCAGTATTATAAGCATCAATATCAATGTCAATATCATTATGTTTGATAGCTACTCACCAATAGTACACACTTTTGATACTGAATTTCAATCTTTTAAGAAATATGATATCTTCGTCGTATATAGAACAAATAAAAAACTATATAATATCTAAAGACATTTTCCCAACATTCACTGTTATTTGAAATTGTCATAATAAATGCCAAAAACATTTCAGATCACGTTTTGTGATATTCAACTGCCTCCACTATTTTCAAATCTCTCTCTAAACACAAAACGAGTATCATACAAACTTGTGTACTTTATGACATTTAGTCCGATATGTTACGCCAATTTTCAATAAATTTCAATGCGTTCCAATAACTAATATTTATGTGTTTGCCGGGAACACTTAAATGTTATTGACATCCACGGCAAACAAAAAGAGACACGGGAAACTGACCAACGAATGGTTGGTTGGCCAGTCGCAATGGGCCCTGGCTCGAAGGAATGTGTCAATAATGACGAGACAACATGCAAACAATTCCAACGGATTAGCGTGCGTGTGTTAAGTGTACGATACGATACGAAACGATACAAAACGATTATGCCGTGCAACAGTGCCAACTCGGCCGATATGCAAGGAAGTGTACGAATATGTAATTTTCAATTGGAGCTTGTACTGATCTAGGATAAGGTATGAGAATCACATACCAAAACATTTACACAATAAAAAGATCGTATGTTGGAACCATAAATGTGAATGTAGTGTTGTAAAATCTGAATTATTTTTGAGTAATCGATTTGCAATACATTAAAGTTTGGACTTTGAGAAAATTTTGATTTTTCTGTAACAATCTTTGGTAACGACTAAAACGTGGCAACTTCGCTTTTGACACATCATCACTTTTGGGATTTACCTCAGAATGCCTCTTTTGAATCAATAATCTCTTAATATTACTGATATCTCACAAAACAAATGTAACGTCACGTTCAGGTCAGTGGCAGTATTTTTATTGCAGGCCCTCATAAAACTTTGGTTTCGCAGCCTTTGCTTTCTGTCCGGTTGTATCAGAGTACACACATTAGCCTGTTGTAAAAAAACATTTCTCCCCAAGGCGGATTGTAGCTATTTAGACACTTATGGGATTTAATCGTGAGACAAGCTGGTGTCTATGTTGTTCGCCAATTTCATACCCATATAAGAATTCATAGTTTTCCGAATGATTGCCGCATTAGGTGTCACAGTTTTTGGGCGTCTGCTGAGTGGCGATGATGGCAACCTTATATAAGAAATTTTGTTCGATTAAAAGCCCACGTCTGAACCACCATTTTTGTAGTAAGTTTTAATAATTTTTACGCATTCTTCGGTTGTCAAATGAGCCGGATTCGTAAATGCTAAACCTTTCACTAAATAAATAACACTTCAGATGGCAGGTGGATGAAAAATTCAATCAACGGTGCCTCCCATCAACAGCTGCCCGTGAAATGGGTGATGGACGAACATTGTGGTGTCACCTCAAGGAGGACTGTGAAACCCATAAGCTAGCTGTAAAATACTCGCATTTATTCAATAACTAAAATATTATATCAAGAAACAATTTCACTGAAATCCTGGACCATTTCAGTCGGTTACTTCTGTTTACTCAATTAAATGCTCCAAAAAAATGTTTAAGTTAATGACAGATTAATTTGTATCGTTTAAAATGCGGCACTCAGAAGGGAGAATTCAAAGTACCAAATATTGACGGTCAAACCTTTTAGTCAATCTTTTAAGTCAATTGAGCGACTGCAGGACCATTAATTTATGTCCATTGTTTTGACTATCATACTTTAGAAATTCATCTTTTACTATCCACATAAATTTAGAAAAAATATTAATTAGATTTACCACACTAAGGCAAAAAAAAGAAGGAAGTTCCTCACAAGCAGCATTATGTACGAAATACAATGTCGTTTTAATGACCGCCTCTGGATTGATTGCAACAGTCACTTGCAACTTGACAAATGCTTTACCCTTTGGGGATTATCCGCGTAAACACGGTCGTTGACGTAGCTCCACAAAAAAAGTCTAACAATCGCAAGATCTTGTTGCCTAATTTACGTCGCCAACGTGACATGACGTAAAATTACGCTTTTTGGAAACTTCTCATGCAATAAATCCAAAATGGGTCATGTTGTGCGGCTCGCGGCACCGTCTTGTTGAAACCACATATCGTCCAGTCCATAGTCTTCATCTACACACCAAAAAAGTCGGTTATCATATGGTCATAGCGCTCCGAATTGAAACGGTTCCTCTAGTGTCATTTTCGAGAAAACACGGCCCAGTGACACCTCCAGATCATAATCCGGACGAAATAGTCACTTTTTCCGGATGCAATGGGTTTTCCACAATCACTTCTGGCTTCTCCGAGACCCATATGCGACAATTTTGCACGTTGACGAAACCACCGAGTGAGAAATGAGCTTCATCGTTGAAGAAAATGTTGTTCGAAAAATTAACATTGAAAAACTGTTGCTGTAGCACCCAATCAGCATATCTACAGCGTTGTGAATGGTCAGCTAACTTTAATTGTTGCACAAGCCTGACCACATACGTTATGCTTCCAGTCTCTTCAAATTTTTTTACAATCTTGCCAATTTCTTGCACAGTAGGTCGATTCTGACGATCATAATCACTCTGTAATGCACGAAAAGTGCACACGTTTGAGTCACCACTTTTGCAGCAAACTTTAACCATTTTTACGCTTCCTTCGGTTGATGAACGATCAATATTCGTAAATACGAACCTTTTATTAAATAAATAACGCTTCAGATGACAGGTATTTAACAGCTGACAGCCTTGCCAGACCTGCGTTTTTTAAACCACTAAATGGATAACCCTGCATATTACTAATTAGATTATCCTATCCAATAAAATCCCATCATCACCAACGAGGACCCATCTGAATCAAACCATATTCAAGAGTTGTAAGTTCCCTTTAGTTAACAGCAAAATATGCAAATTAGGTAATCGACTACCAAAACTTTTTCAACACTAATGCGATCATAATTTACGAGAGTGAGCGTGATAACGAAACGAAAAACAACATTGACACATACAGCCGTACTCGACACAGCGCACAACAAGGCGCTGGAGTGCGATGCAATGCAACACGGCAACCGTGGACGACTTTAGAATTTGAATATTGCGACCACACGGACTGACTCTCAGAGCTCAGAACAGCAGGACATCTTAGCCTATGTTTTTATTTTGGACAATCAATAAATTTTAACACGTGATCGGAAGAGAGCTGCGACAAGCGTTTCCATATCGATATTGTTGTGTGCTGGCATTCATGTCCGCGGCCATATGTGCGGAATGGAGTGGAGTCGAAGGTGGCGATGGAGGCACAACAACAACCAGAAAACAGTGAACGGTAAACAAGCATTTAGTGTGTGGGGATGAGTGGTTTATGGATGGAATTACGAGCGTGTAGAAGTTAATAAAGCATCAATTTATGAACGCATTTACTGATGAGAGGTGAAATAAAGTATGTTTGTATGCATAAACTTATATATGTATATACTTATGTACAATACACGTACGTGTTTATTATTTATATGTACATATATATATTTATAGTCTGTTACCAGCGACCATGTGAGAAACCCTTTGTAGTTGTACTGCCAAAATTATTCTGTTACTTGGTGAAAAAATGTTTAATATTTTTACCTTAACGTTGCAATATTTTTAGTTAAAAAAAAAACCCCTTTGCTTACTCTGAATGGGATGTAGGACAGGTTCTCAAATTCAAAGATTTTATATACATTTCTATTTTACTCCCATTGAACGGATATGAAAATGAATTGTGGCACTGCTTGATGGGGATCCGTTTCAGTATTAGGAGTTACCCGCCAAGCCATTTCCAAGCGATTGCATGCGTGCGTTGGGAATGATTCAAAAGCAAGGAATTTGGGTTCCTTATGAGTTGAAGCCAAGGGACGTCGAGCGTCGTTTTTTCGTCTGTGAATAACCGTTACAGAGACAACAGACGAAGGTTTTCTTCATCGTATTATAACGGGTGATGAAAAATGGATTCATTACAGCAATCCAAAGAAAAGAAAGTCATGGGGGCTGCCCGGTCATGCTTCTATATCGTCGCGTCGGCCGAATATTCACGCTGCGAAGGTTATACTCTGTATTTGGTGGGACCAGGTCGGTGTTATTTATTACGAGCTGTTGAAATCAAGCGAAACCATTAGTGAGGATCGGTATCGACTTTAATTTATACGATTGAACCGAGCTCTGAGCAAGAAACGCCCACAACTGGCGGAGAGGTACGAAAATTTGATTCTTCAGTATGACAACGCTCGACCTCACGTGATCAATCCCTTTAAAACCTATTTGAAAACGCTGAAATGGGAAATCTTAACCTATCCGTCATATTCTCCAGGTATTGCGCCGTCCGATTATCACTTGTTCCGTTCGATGGCACAAGGTCTGGCTAAAAAGCAGTTCCACTCATATGACGACATTAAGGAGTGGCTAGATTAGTGGATGCCCTCAAAAGATGAATAGTTTTACCGTGACGGAATTTGAGCTTTGCCAGAAAGATGGGAAAAATTGTAGCTAGCGAAGGGCAATATTTTCAATGAATCATTTCTAAACAGCGAGAACTTACTTGCGCACCTAATAATTGTTATTTTGTAATAAAATAAATAATTCAATTTTTATAATTTGATTTCATAGCTCGCAAGAAGCTCCAAAATTTAAGCAGTGAGGAGGCCACGACGAACTCGTATGTAGGGACTTATTTTATTACCCTATCTAGAGAGAATTCCCCAAGAAGGTATCAGTAGGTTAAAAAATGCAACTGGTAAAGTATTAGCTTAAGCTGATAATAATAACTCTTGCCTGATTGGGGAAGACTAGAAATTTTAAGCAAAAACTTTGTTTTTTTTCTTCGCAAACTATAAATTCTTTGCCATTTCAATTCTTTACTAGAAAAAAGGAAAGAATTCAGTGTAAAATGTAGATTAGATTAGATTAGGACACTTCAAAGTTTATGAGAAAACCGTTATTTTATGTCTGATGGAAGTGCCTGAAGAGATATAAGAATTGGTAAAAATGTTGTTGAATTCAATTCAAAGGTGAAAAGCCAAACGTCGTCGAATTCACCCGTTTGTATGGAAGGTACCATGAAAAAACATTTTTTTTATGTCTTGAAGTCATTTATGTTGGAATTGCCTGAAAAGAATTTGAATTTGTTAAAAATTTTGATAAAACCAATTCAAAAGTGAAAGAGCAAATGCCGTCACATTCACCCGTTTGCATGAAAAAAAACATTATTTTATGTCTTGAACCCGTTTCTGTGGAAAGTGCCTGAAGAGATACAAGGATTGCTAAACATTTTGATAAATCCAATTCAATTATAATTTACCTTTTGTATGGGAGGTACCAGCTACCAAATTAATAGTGCAAAATCTATTTCTGACAAATATATAATTTAGTACTGGAATTAAGGTGTCTACTAGTTGTTCAGCCAGGGTGACACGGCTTAATCTTCTTAAAAACTCCTAAACTGAATTTCGTCTTAGATTACCTAGGTTTTAATCCGTCTCTTCAAAGCGTTACGCTTTTTCCCCATCCTAGTAAGTGAGAACATCAAAATCTATTTTTCCTCAATTATTCTAGACATAACTGTCTGAAGATTATTTATCAAAAAATTGTTAACTTCGGTTAATTTTAATATGCAAAGGGAAGTGGAGAAGTCTTATCAGGCAATGACACTGACTGACATGATTTCCTGGGTGTAAAAAGATATGTAATTATTTTATTAGGTCATTTTGTATCACTCGAGGCTTTTCTTATAAACTGGCAGAGATGAAAATAAGGAAGTCTGATGTACGTACAGCCGGTATAATCATTAGCAGATGTCACATGATACTGCAGTACTTTCTTCGATTGTGGTAGAATGTGGGAAAATAAGGATGTAAACGAGAATAAAGACTTCAAACGACGAACTATGAGTCTTCCCCTTTATGGACATTGATTACTCCGCTATGGTGGGTGATGAGTTTCACAGCTTCACTAAAAGGAACGAAAGTACGTTAACATTTGCTACGTAAAGAAGGTAAAGTTTGTGAAAATGTGTTTTATTTCTTTTCGTTTATGTGGCTGGCTAGTATCTCTCGCATAAATATTTTGTCCATAACTACTAATTAATAAACAGCAGTGACCTAAATGTTTACCTTCTGTCTGTCGCTTGGCAAAATTTGGAAAAACTGGAATGACAAACCACGACCTTTCTGGAAGCTCTCATAATTGTTAATTTTCATGTTCGTATCTTTTACTTAGTTGTACTGAATTCAGTCAACTTTAGCACTCATCAAGCTTTTGGTAAACTTCGGTCCATAATTTGTAATTGGTAGGCAGAGGTTACACTATTTTCGTCTATTTAAACCCTTAGTTTTACTATTCTGACCTTTTATTCAATGGCAGTAAATTCAGTCCACTTTTGCAATCAATTGTTTATTAAACTTATGTATGTCTGCGAATGAAAATGAACTGAATTATCACTTCCATTATGGTAAGTTCAATACAAATTGGACGATTTGCCAATATTAAATCAGTCATTTTGTAATTTTTAACAAATAAGCAGCAGTAACATAAATTATTCTCCATTGACCTACTTTATGGTGTTTAACAAAATTTGCGAGACCGCGATCAGACGAGTTACCAAGGCCGTTCTTTTATTTCCGCTATAAAAAACCAAGGCAGCTCAAATGTTCGTAGATTCATACTTTTGATTCAATTGCACTAAATTCAGTCAAATTTTACAACGGTCAAGTATTTATTAAACTTAAGTTTGCCGATGAAAAACCAACAACTGACCGACTTACTGAAATTCAATCTCTTCCCTTAATTTTAAATTGGCAGACTGCAGTAAACTATCCTTTTGTCAATAGCAGGGGTCGTCACGAAAACGACATTAAATTCGAAAATATGTTAATTTCTTTTAGTTTCTGGAATTTCCAATCAACAATATGCAAAATTTTTATTCTGATTCGAACAACCAAATCGAAATCATATTAAATTTTTTCCGTTTCATACAAAGATAAATTACAAATAGTTTTCATTTTGATTCTCACAACTGAAACGGAATTAGAAACAATTTTGACACTGACTCATTTTATGAAAGTTTTGTTTGTATTTCACTTGAAATTTTGAATCAAACGAAAGAGGCAAAATTTTTGAGAAACTGTGAAAATTTCTGAAAGTCTGCCAGGTAATTTTTTTTTTTTTTTTTTTCATCATTCATTTTCTTTATTGGATCTTTCTTACGAAATTTACAATATGTATTCAAATCTTAATTCTATCTTAAACTAAAGTATCCTGCCATTGCCGGATCTTGTTTTTGGCGAACAGATCTGTTATCACCGGACCAAGTCTAGCGTGTCCTTTCTTTTTAGCCGTATATGGCCGGGAAAATGCTGAAGGTTTTGAGCGAGTGGGTTTGAGTGGGAGGACAACTTCGATATATATGACCTGCTTAATTTTTTCATTTCCTCGGAAATATAAGGAATGTTTAAATCTTTGTGTATGTTATCATTCCTAACATACCATGGGGCACCACAAATTTGACGCAGTATTCTTGACTGTCTTCTCTGCAGCTTATTTATGTTAGAAGCCGATGCCGTTCCCCACAACTGGATGCCGTATGTCCATATTGGCTTCAATATGGTTTTGTAGATGGTGATTTTATTTTCCAAACTGAGAGTAGACTGGGAGCCAATAAGCCAGTGGAGTTGAGCCATTTTTAATTTCAATTGTATGATTTTTGAGTCAATGTGATTTTTCCAGGTGAGACGTCGGTCAAGGTGAATACCCAAATATTTGACATGGTTATGAACGGGTATGGTACTACCGTGAATAGTGAGGGCTGGGCAATTGTTCTGTCTAAGAGAGAATGTAACCTGTACACTCTTAGTGGCATTTACTTTTATCTTCCACTTTTCGAGCCAAGATTCTAATGTGTGTATATGAGACTGCAGTTGTCTAGAAGCCATTTATGGGCAAGTGCTAGTGCTCATGAATGCAGTGTCATCAGCGAAAGTTGAGGTTTGAATTAGGGATTGCACAGGCATGTCAGAGGTGTAGATGGTATATAGTATAGGGCCTAGTATACTGCCCTGAGGAACTCCTGCTGAAACTTTTCTTTGAGTTGAAACAGAGTCTTTCGATTTTACTACAAAAGATCGATCCTTCAGATAGCTCTCCAGGAGCTTATGGGTATTTGCCGGTAGAAAAGAGACTATTTTGTGAATAAGGCCTTCATGCCACACTTTATCAAAGGCTTGGGAGATGTCTATAAAGAGAGCTGAGCAATATTTCCGATCTTCGAAAGTTTTTCTGATCTGGGTTACTATACGGTGTACTTGTTCTGTCGTTCCATGACCCTTGCGAAACCCAAACTGGTGCGTCGGTATTACCTGGTTTGCTTCAATGTAGGGGTACAATATTTGGAGAAAGATCTTTTCAAACAGTTTAGATAAAATAGAGAGTAAACTTATGGGTCGATAGGATGTAATTTGTGACAGTTCCTTTCCAGGTTTTGGGATCATTATTATTTCAGACAGCTTCCATGATTGAGGAAAGTAACCAATTCGAAGTATAGCATTAAATATAAATAAAACTAATTTGAGGATATTGTGGGGGAGTTCTGAAATCATTTTCGCTGTTATTTTATCGTGTCCAGGAGATTTATTCATTTTCAACGAGAGAACATTTTTCTTTAAGAGAGATAGACTTATTTTCATTGGATTTGTGACCATTGGGCTAATGATCGTCGGATTCACACGAGAGATTGTATCGTTAGGAGTAAATACTTCTTCCAGATGATCAGCAAATTCTTTTACTTTTTCATCACTACTCCTTGCCCAACCTCCATCTTTCATCCGTATTGGAGACTCCTGTGTTATAGGACGCTGTAGTTGTCTTATGGCCTTGTACAGGCTATAGTTAGTGTTTTGTGTGGCTCCTAGACGAGATAAATAGCGGGCTTCGGAGATTTCTTTTTTTTCATCCAGAGTTGACCTCAGTTTTGACTTGCACTGGTCGAGACGAGCTTTGAGGTAGGGAGATCTGTGCTTTTGCCATCGTCTTCTCGCTTTCCTTTTCTCTTTGATTAGAGATTCAATATGACATGAGGAGTCATTTTTTGTTTTAGCATGGACCTTGTGCGGAGTTGCCAAGTTTGCGGCAGTTGTCATTGTGGTAGTGAGGACGTTGATGGCAGACTGAATTTCATCTGGTGTTTTGAGAGAAAAGTTTTGCCACAGATGAGAGCTTATGTACATCTTGTATCTCAACCAATTTGTATGCCTGTTTGGAAAATGGTAAGAGATTTCCGGGTTCAAGGGAATGTTAAATACTGTGAGAATTGTGGGAGAGTGGTCTGATGAGAGGTCAAGGGAAGGAGTAACGATGATGTGTTCTCTTGTTATGCCCTTCATAACTGCAAAATCTATGAGATCGGGTGTTTTATTGAGATCCGTGGGCCAGTATGTTGGTTCACCTCCAGACAAAACTTTTAGGCCTGAACTCGATATAGCATTCAGCAATTGCCTGCCCCTGGGGTTGACGAGTCTAGACCCCCAGAAGGTATGTTTAGCATTGTAGTCTCCGGCTGCTATTAACTTGTCGCCAAGAGTAGAGAAAAAGTGTGAAAACTGGTCTTCGCTTATAACATATTTGGGAGGGCAGTATATGGAAGAAACTATTATGTTTAATCCAGTTAGTGCAACTGAAGTGGCTTGTATGTGATCAGTTTTATATTCGCGTAGAGGGAAGTGCTTTACCTGATCATTAATTATTGCAGCTGTTCCTCCACAAGCTCTGCCACTGGGATGTTTTGTATCGTAGGTTGAGTATCCATTTATTCGGAAGCAATTTTTTTAACGAGAAATGAGTTTCAGAGACTAAGAGAATGTCAATATCTCGGGATTTCAGAAAATACTCTACTTCGTTCTTATGTTGGGTGAGTCCGTTGGCATTCCAGTAACAAATTCTTATAGAGTTCATTTTCTGGTTAATAAAACTTGAATGAGCATATTCTGGTTTCGTAACATTTCTTGCATAATCCCCTGCATATTTGTCATGAAATTATTCATAGTTTTTATGAGGGATTCGATTGAGGTTTCAATATTGTTTTTCTGGGGAGGAGCTTGAGGAACCTGATTTTTGAGAGTTTGTGCATATGTCATTTGAGTCGTCGTTGCTGAATTGACATTTGAGACTGATGGATCTGGATTTGGGATACACCCAAATTCTGGCATTTTTCCTGCCTTCTATGAGAGAGCTTCCTCCTTAGTTCTATGTACACGGGGCAACCTCTATAATTAGCTGTGTGGTTTCCTCCACAGTTTCCACATTTCTTCAGACTGGGATCTGTTTTTGGTAACTTGCATTCTGAAGTTTTATGAATACTTCCGCATATCACACATACTGATGGTAATTTGCAGTAAGCTTTAGTATGCCCAAACTCCTGACAGTTTAAGCATTGAGGAGGGTCTTTGCGCGCTAGCGGTTCCTCAACTGATACTCTGCGATGAAGCAGATATCTGAGATTGTAAATTGGGTGGGGTTCATTTTTTCCTTTCATGTGGGCATAGTCAAACGCTATTTCCACCTTAAACATGGGCTGAGGAGCCTTGAACTTATTGAGTATATTGTGAATGGATTTCACTTCGTAACCCTCATTTTCAACGGCCTCCTTTATTTCCTGTATGGGAACGTTGCTTTCAATGCCCTTGATTACAACTATTAGTCCCTTAGAGCTTTTGAGTTGGTAAGTGTAGTAATTCTTACGTTCCTGGTCAAAAAATTTGGAAACTTCACGATATTTTTCTTCCGTATATGTTTGAACTTTTGTCTCCAGCACCTTCCCCTTGCGCAGGGACACTACATGGAAACCGTCTTTACCAACTAAATGAGATAATCTGTTTACCAGATTGTTAGAGATAGCTTCCCTTAGGAATATTGGGGGAGGTTTTTGTGCTTTCTTAGGTTGTGATTGCAAATTTTCTTCTTCTGTGGCCAAAATTGCGTAGTAATTTTGACCTCTTGGGTCAACCTGTGAGGGAGGGATGTTTCTGGAATACTTCGAGTTTGGAAGTTTTTGGCTAGACTTTGGGCTCAATTTTCTTTTCAGAATGGGAAAGTAAACGTCTATCCCAGTTTGAACCGTTTCATTTTGAGGTTTTTGTTTCGGTATAGCGCCCTTCGAGGTCGATGTTGCCGGTTGAGTAGCACTCGCGAGAGTTGCCAGTATATCACCGTTTGCACAAATGTTAGATGAAATATCGGGTATACTTTTAGGCGAAATCTTAACTTGGGGCGAATTGATTGTTTGTGGAGCATGGGAATGGGAAGTACTTACGGGCATACTTTTAGGCGGCAACATATTTTGTCCACTTGCCAAACTGTCATTATTGTTTGGAGAGATGTGAGCTGAGGGGGAATTCATATTGACACTAGTTTTCGCGGTTAGGAAGGCACTGTCATCTTTTTTGTTTTGGGATGCACTTTTCTGACACTCGTTTGCATTTATTGAGAGATACGCATTTCTGCCGTTAAGACTCAGACGTCTCTCTGAGTGTAAGACACTCATATAGGCACTTTTCGCCTTAAGATATGCGAAATGTAAACTATATTTTTTTGCAGATTTGTTGTGATTGTAATATTATAAATTGTATATTATTATCACTGCACTGGGGAATTTTGATTTAGCGTCTTCTGACTGAATATTTTTTGGGCTAAGAGTATATTTAACCTTTTTTATAATTATTTTTCTAAAGCCGATGCACAAACACGTCTGTCTGCACAGAGAGAAAAATTACATTACACGTAAATTAAAAAAATAAATTATTTGAACCATTTTTATCTTTTGAAGTTCGGCGTCAGGCCTCTTTCTCCGCCAAGAAACGAAACAATATTCGCTTTTAATTCTGATTCAGACTAAGAAACAAAACTGTAAAACGATAGTTCCGTTCAAGGTCTTCGAATTAAAATATCTGTTTCATTATGTTTCGATAAAGAAACAGAATCAACGTCCAAAGGCATAGAGTTTAAAATAGAGAGAACGAATCCTCTCTCACTGCGAATTGTTATAAAGCCAGCGAGTAGAAAGAAAACAAACGAGAAGGAATTGGGTGGCAGTATTGCCATAAAAAATCAATGTTAACCAACGTTTACAAGTACTTTCTAACATTAAAACAGAAATGATTTTTGTGTAATGTCGATGATATTGGATGGACATATTAAAATAAACACAAAAGGCTTACATTTTGCCCGCACCCGTAATTGTAACAACGAATTTGTAAAATTGTGTAAAATTCTGCTCTGGCAATGTTGATGTTTAGATTTTCTGTCAATGGAAAAGAAATTTTCTGGCAACATTAAAGAATGATTTTCTTTTGTTTACAAATATGAGCTCTTTGACTTAGGTTACTAATTTCGTTTCAGGGAAAGAACGGATTAATGTATGAAATAAGTTGTTGTTTCAAATATGAATCAGACACAAATTTCTAATGCACATTAAATAAACTTACAATATCCAAATCGAAATGAAACTGAACTTTTGTGAATGTCGCTGATATTGTTTTATAGTATAGGTACATGGTAAACTTTAGGGAAGTCGTCTAGACAACCGCCACCTTTCTTGTACCTCCCATTCAAATTTTGTAATTTATCCCTAATATATTCTTGGATTTATATCTTTTTTTCAATAACACTAAATTTAGTATAATTTAGCAGGCATGAGTCTAGTTCCGAGAAGGAAATTGGACTAATCTATCACGCCTTTTTAGGATATCTTCCATAAAATCGGACTGATGCAAGAAAATGTATGGTTCTCATTCTATTTATTAGTTCCTTTCGTTCGTTTGATGTGATTTAATTCTGAACAATCTGTACTTAGAAGAAATGCTGTATCTGGAACTTTGAACCCTTTTTCACCAACAGACTTTGGGCGAATTTATATGTAAATTAAGTCACCTGGCTGAAATTTCTGTTCTATTTTTGACTTTTTTTAATCTCGTCAGTTAGCAAAATTAATAATAATACCCAGGAAATTCAATGCCAAATATAGGAAGCAAATGTTGTTGTGGTTTGGGTTTTTACAAAGTCTCTGTCGACAAAGGAAAAAGTGTCTGTACCAGATGTATACAAATAGCGGAATATATCTGGGGAAAACCCACACTAAAAAATGAATAGCAAAATGAATGACAATAAAACAAAGGAATGAGCCCTCATGGAAAACGCAGTAATTTCCGATAGTTTGATTCGACATTGGATTAGTGATTAGTGATTGGTAAACCCCTGTTTATTCTGCTTACAGAATAAAAGTACAAATTACCCAATCAATTATATTGAGAAATATTCTGTAACCCATCATTGTTGCCAACAAACGATACTAAATATCCCAACAATAAGACTAAGACAACAAAAGCACAAACCGTGAATTGTGGTTTAATGACTCGTTCCGTTAACACTTTATTACGTGTCTCGTTCATAAATTTCTCTGGGCCATTTGGCAGCCACATGAAACGATGTGGTCAGAATTTAAGAACAAAATGGAACAAACACACAGACAGACAGACAACTGACCACCACAACAAGACGAATTGAAAGGGGAAACACAAACGAATTATCACTACCACCAAAGGAGTTGCATTCACCAATTACACGATTGCCACCAACATGGAGACCAATAATCATGACAACGATGACATGAAACACAAGATTATGATTAATCGCACTTTAATCAATACATTCGAGCGGTGGGAGACGGCGTTGAGAGGAGCGAAGTCTTCCCGACTTGAGCGTGTAAGTAAAATGTTCCGTGTTTTGCTCACACACTGGGTCTCACATCCGATAAGAATCATCGAATGTACTAGTAAATACTCACAGATGATGACGATGACGATGCTGCCGATGTTGTTTGGGTTATCTACTCTTCTAGTACACAACACCACAGTAGGCTTCCCCCAACGATGCCAAAGACAAAGCAGATGAGGACGACGACGACAATAAGCACGCAACAGGCAACATCAAATTGCATCTAAATGGTCAATTTTATGCATATTACCCAGTATACCGCATCGCGACTTAACTAAAGTTATCGGGTTACCCCCAAAACGGGCGACAGCAGCAGCAAAGACGCAGACGTGCAGCTCTCCTGGAGTTGTAGCTCGAACGACGCGTCTCATTTGCGCGTCTCACACCTACACGCATGCGCGCACAGTTGTGGCCAAAGGTACGCGTTTCACTGTACTGGGGTTGGTCTGGCGCGGATACATTTCCTTGGGAATAAACGGAAAAGATTGTGGCCCAGGGGACACACACAAAAAATTCCAAGTCGCGTGCTGGTTTATTGCATATGTATTCGTTTGTGTAATCGGCGTTGGCCGATTCAAACTATCATATACGTGTGGATATATCCGTCCGCAATCGATGAATCGATAAAATATTTTTTAATAAATTGCTGCTTATTGCCGCTGCACACACTCACTCTAAATGTTCTGCGAGCATATAGAGAGCGCATGAAATGTATGGGGACCACATAATTTGATTATTAAGACTGATAAGACAAATATTTTTATGTAGTATTTTAACCATACGGCCGCCGTATACGGCCACAGTGCAGTACATAACACTTAAAACTGGGCTGTCAAAGTTTTGGCCAAAGCTCGTGCCAAACGACAAAATGGAATTGAAAATATCGTCGCTAGACTACCAATTGTCGAGAAAAAAAACACTTTTTTCCTAAAATTGAGTTAAGGTCTAAATCAGGCCTACATGTTTTATACACTCACCCGTAGGAACGTGACGTCATCTTCATACACAGAAAGGAATATGAGAGAAATATGAGAAGTGGCATAAGTATTTTGATCTCACATGGAGTTATTACCCAAGTCCATAGGTAATTTATACAATTAAAAATATTTTAATTTTACCACCACAGTTAGGCAACACCCTTCGAAATTTTTTGGCTTCGAACTGTCATTACGAGAAAAGTTTTATTTGAAATGAGTAAAAATTGCAGGTAAGTAAACATGATATTTTTTCTATATCTCTTTCATTAATATTTCTAAACTCTAGAACATGCGGAGGAAGAACTGTGTGTTATTTAAAGGTAAATAATACGGCCGTCTTGCTTTTAAGGCTCCTAATCTGAAAATGTAACAGTAACTGTCAATGGGGACCGTTATTTAAAGATGTTGAAGGAATTTATTTTTACCCAGAATCGCGCCGGAGACGTATCCATTTCAAAACCAGTTAGTTCCAACAAGATGGAGCAATAGCACACATAGCCAGACCGGTTATGGTCCAGAAATCCTAATTTCCGCTCACCGCCAAGGTTACCCGACTTGACTGCACCAGATTAATTTTTATAGGGTTATGTCAAGCAAGAGGTGTACGAAACAAAATCAAGGAATTTGAGTGAAATAAAGCAGTGCATTAAAACAATAACTAAGGTGATCCTGATTTCAAAACTTCAGGCCGTAATGACTAATTTTTTGATCAGGTGTCGCATATGTGTAAATAAGCACGGAGGACAATTACGGTCTATCACCTTCAAAACCGGTTAGTTATTTAAAATAAAATTGAATTTTCTGTTTAATAAAAAAAATAAATTAATTAAATACATTAATTCAAAACAAGTTATTAGAATTTCTTATTGTAGCACAATTGGTGCGGCACCCTGCAGTGTTAATTAAACTTAACGTTCCTCTTGACAGATTCTCTGAAAAAAAAAAAACGATAATAAAATATATATTTAATATATACCTATATAGGGTGTCCAAACAAGCACGCAAGATTTAAATTTGGCGCCATTCGAAATGTCATTGTTTGACATTTGAACAATTGTTATTGTTTGCTAGTATAAGGTACGAGGTTAGTATACGAATGAACAACGTATTCTCATTAGGAAATTGTTTTACCAAAATGGTAAATCAATCTCAATCTCAATCAATCTGGGGTCACAGTAATGCTCCAAAAGTGTCAACTGTAAAGAGATGAATGGATAAATTTGCCAAAACTGGGTCTGCTAGTGATGTAAAGGCAACAACGCGCCTTCGACCAGGTCGATCGACCGAAAATGTCGCAGCTGTACGTGATGATGTCGCTCAAACTCCATCCAAGCTCAATTCGACACCGAGCTCAGCAAATGGATGTCTCTAAATCCACTATGCAGCGAATTTTGACGAAAGATTTGCATCTTCATGCATACAAAGTTCAATTGACTCAGGAACTGAAGCCAGCTGACCATGGACAGCGAAGGGAGTTCGTTAATTGGGTATTAGAGAGACAACATGAAAATGCTGATTTTGCCGATAAAATCATCTTCAGTGACGAGGCCCATTTCCATCTTGATGGCTTCGTCAATAGGCAGAATTGTAGCATTTGAGGTGAGGAAAATCCTCGAGTGATTCACGAGAATGAAATTCATCCTCAACGTGTTATTGTATGGTATGGATTTTGGGCTGCAGGAGTCATTGGACCTTTTTTATGAAAATGAGGCATGTCAAGCGCAAACAGTTAATGGTATTCGGTATCGTGAAATGATAACCAGTTTTTTCGTGTCTAGAATTGAATGTGGAGGGCATGTGGTTTCAACAAGACGGCGCCACATGTCATACAGTCAGAGAAACAATTCAATTGCTGCATCAGTCATTTCAATCTTGCGTTCTTGTTGGGACACCCAACAAGATGAGATCATAACGATTAGAATATTTTATTTTTGGTCCGAGAACCTGCACGCCTTTACCCAAGTGCAAGAATCCCAAAGATTTAAATGTTGTGGTAAAGCTTGGCTTCACAGCTGGTTAGCTATTATTTTAGCACGAGAAATCCCACTTTCATAGGGAACTGAAGTAGCAACGACGGATAAAGACTATTTTTCTACTAGTATTTTTATGACTTGACAATTGGTTAGTAGATTAGAGGCAACTATTCGACTTATATTTGAACGATATTTGGATAGACAAGACTATTCTATTCTAACTATTCGACTTATATTTGAACGATATTTGGATAGACAAGACGAGGTACAAAAATACAATCCTATTGTGAATGGCTTAGAATTTGCAGTTTTGGCCTTTTCAAATAAATTGTATTTTTCTAAAAATTATAAAAACTTTTATACATAAAGTGTGAATGTAGATATCGCTTACTGAGGCAACAAAGTATATATTTGAAAAGTTGTTATTCTGATTCACCTCTTCTGGTACCTCATAAATCAACACATTTCGTGAAGTTCTGTCTTTCTTCTTCTGTAATTTCCGATTGTTTCGAAGCAGCAACATTCATTTTCGTCCTTTGTATTGCTTTACAAATGCCTCGTGAAATTTAAAAAATTCAATCGCTAGATTACTTACTCTGATACTTTTCATATAAATGACCGACTTCACTTTTATTTTGAAAGAATGAATGTATTCTTTCTTTCAATTCCACTAAATTCAATCGAATTCAGCAGATATCAAACATTGGATAAAGTGTATGGATTGTTGGATTGTCAGCGTTATAAATTTCTAGAATCTCATCAACAAATGTTCTGAACTGATGCCTAAAATTGCATTTAGTACAGGTGAATGAAAGACATGTATAAGTATGGGTTGAGTTAGATAATTGGTATTGGAGATACCAAAAACAAAGGAATTATCCTCTCAATTTTTTTTTCATATTTTTCAAACCATTGGAATTAAATACCATTGGCAAAATTTGAATCGCTAAAGTCTACACATTAGGGTTTACAGGGGACAAATTGAATTTTGCTAAATCGGTTAATCAATGTATGAGAAGTACTCTAATGGTTCTGGCACTGCAGTTCATTCCAATTCGCAGACAAGATTTATGCAACGCATGTCGTGTGCCAAATTTGAATGAATATTGAATTCAGTTTGAAAAACATGAATTACTACTGTCATTTTTATGACAGACACTAAAAGTGGCGCGGTTAGCCAGTTGATTTTAACAAAGTTTGCAAAGAATTATGGAACAAAGTAATGAAAAAAAGACGTACTAGCAGTTACAGCAAAAAATTTTACTTTGGGAAATCGGTCAATTTTTGTAGGAGACGTCAAAAAAAAGGGGGCCGATATAGTCTATTTACAATACCCTGCCATGACTTGGCAAAATAGTAAACTATGCTAAGTTTGAAGTAGTTTCATAAATCCAACCAATCAGACAGCCAAACAGATGGACACCGCTCAATCAACTTAAAATGTCATGAAACGCATATGGTCAAAAGGTACCTTACAAAATTTTAGTTGTTATATTTTTTGCCGCATCAAACGACTTAATTTTTTTCGAATGAAGGTTTCAAAAAGGTATTATTATTCGCAAGAATGAAGAAAAAATAGTTCATGTGAGTTTAAAAAAAATGTTTGAGTTTGTTAATACAACGACACTCACCAGTCACCCTGTTATCAAACAATACATTTTTTTTTCTTCAGGGTCCAACCTAATTTGTTTCTCATTTAAACGCTGTAGATCTGAAAACTCTCTCTCTCCCTCTCTCCCTCTTTACGAACTTTTGATTCTAAAATAAATAAAAGATTTTATTTGTTAACATTTCCTGTATTCAAAATTATCTATACATCACTTTCTAAAACGATTTTGATTGGTTTATTTTCTAAATTGTTTTCGCTTTACATTTCTCAAATATTTCTCTCGTGTTTTTATCTTTGCTATTCTAACCTTTTGATTCATACCGTTCGCTAAATGAAAGTTAAAATTTCCAACTATTTACGACGTGCAATCGCCCACATTAGGAAACATGAGGCCAGGCGAATTTTTGGTCCGACCATAAACCGCGACTCATAGCTGCGGTTCATAAATAGAGTAACAAGAACCCCAAAACATCTTAAAATTCCTTTTTCAGTTTATTCGAAAATACAAATTTCTAAGTTCTCTGTTCTCGATTAACTATCTTGTAAAGAAGCTGTAACATCAATTAGTTATTTGCACAGGCCGGGCCGCATCTTGCACACCATGGCATTCGATTAACTCAAACGATTTAGTTTTTTGATGGCTTAACAATGATTTTTGTATATATTTTTTATATAAAATTTTATTTATTATATTTTATGTCGTTGAATATTGAATATCATTGATATTTTATGTAATAAATTTGCAATTATCTCCAGCTGTGTGGACAGAATTTCATAAGTTTATATTCAAACATGCGAATACATGCAAACACTCACATATTGGCTAGTAATTATTAACAATATTTTGAACAAATTGTTATTCAGTTAAGAAATAATAATAAAAAGAAACCTAATTGATTATATTCGCCTTAAATTGCAAAACCAGATATGTCATGAATTATTTGTGTAGAACGCATTTTGTATTCAGTTGAACTGAACTCCTTTCCCACCATAACAAATCTTCGCTTAACCCTTTCAGTGAGTGTTCACTGGACTTTTTATGGATCTGTTACACTCTGATCTTTTGTTACTGACAAATTTATGTTGTTCTCTTGCATCGATTGTGATCCGCACAGACTTTGTGTCTTGTATTGCGGATTTGTGGTGAACAGACTTACAATGGATGTGAACTTCATGGAAAGAAGACGGCAGTGTTGACATGGTCATGGACATGGCTATAAATTAATTGGTCAGTGTAAATAAGTAAATTTTTCAGGGTAAATAAAACAAGTATTTCCAACATACCCTATTGAGATATGGAAGAGTTCTTGATATCCCCTTAAATTGTTAACATTCCTATCGCGGTCTTATTGAGCGAAGTCTGCTCCAGAGAACTGGTAACGAGTTCAGGTTTCACATGAAATTAATATTAAATTCAATGCAAGTTTTAACCATATCTTCCCGGTGTTTTGATTATGTCAGATATGTCCATACATGACCTGCAAATCATCTTGTAATATAAGGAAGTGAAATGCGGGCTGACTGATGGAACTATTTAACTATTTTAAATTATACGATGGCGGTCCCAAAACTAGCCAACATAACACAGAAGAAAAAGAAAAGTTGGAAAATTTGTCCTTATTTTTCAACATAATTTTCTTTAAGCTCGATATTCTTTTCGAGCTGTTTATATTAAGGACTCTCAAACTCCTTAAAATAGCCATCAACCGCAGACTCGACCTCTTCATTCTTGACAAATCTTTGACCACCGAGCCATTTTTTAAAAATTTTTTTTTTTTTTTTTTTTATAAAACTTTTATTTGCAATCTATTTATAAGTAAACATTTAGCAAAGTTTGTAAAATATATATAAAAAGAATAACAGTTACCAAGCTTCGTTCAACTTGTTGTATATGCAAAATACAAAGAAAATAACAATATTTAATAATTAAATGAATAAAGTGAATACTATATTATATTATATTATTGTAAAAATGGTAGATCAAGTATATGCAGTCTTTTCAATCGTCTTACTTCATCTTCATCATTAAGAAGCGATATGGCTAAAGTATTTGTATGGCAACTTAATCTTTCGACATACTTAGTACTATATCTTCTAATTTCAGTTCTTAGCCTTGGAACACGAAGATCGTTGTGAATAGCGTCATTAGTAACAAACCATGGTGCATTACAAATTAATCGTAAGGTCTTAGATTGGTATCTCTGTAGGATTTCTGTATTGGATTTACTGGCAGTGCCCCATATTTGAATTCCATAAGTCCACACTGGTTTCAAAACTGTTTTGTATAGCATAACTTTATTCGCCAAGCTTAGCTGAGATCGAGGACCAAGAAGCCAGAACATTCTCTTTGTTTTTAAAACTGTTTTCTTCGAGCCTTAAAGTGTGCATTCCAATTAAGACGTCTATCAATACGTAAACCCAAATATTTAACGCTTTTCTCTGAAGGAATTGTTTCACCATTTATTGAAACTTGTGGACAATCACCGTGTAGCAGTGTATATGTTACCTGTGATGATTTTTCAGCGTTAACCTTAATGTTCCAGTTTTTAAACCAAACTTGTAAAGTATTTAGTTGTTTTTGAACCAAAAAGGATGCCTCTGTTGGTGATTCGCTAGTTGCCAAAATAGCCGTGTCATCTGCATACGTTGATATTGTTACGTCATCATTGGTTGGCATATCTGACGTAAATATGGTGTACAAAACCGGTCCCAATACACTTCCTTGAGGAACTCCGGACTTGATGATGCCAATCTGAGAATTATCATTATTTACATTTACATAAAACTTTCTATCGCTCAAATAAGATTTTATGATAAGGTAATGCGGAGTTGGCAGCATATGCTTAATCTTAAAAAGGAGACCATTATGCCACACTCTGTCAAAGGCTTGTTTTATGTCCAAAAATACCGATGAACAGTACTGTTTTTTTTTCCAGACAATCCCGTATCGTTTTCACAATTCTATGACATTGTTCAGGTGTTAAATGTCCCTGTCTAAATCCAAACTGGAGTTCAGGCGTAATTCCCAAAGCTTCAATGATAGGGGCCAATCTCTTTAGAAAAATTCTTTCAAACAATTTTGATATTATGGGATATAAGCTTATAGGTCGATATGAATATATTGAATTTTCAGGCTTATTAGGTTTCAGTATCATTATAATTTTTGCTACTTTCCATTGAGTAGGAAAATGTGTTAATCTTAACACTGCATTAAAGATAAGCGTAAGATATATGTACCCTTTTTTTGGGTATGAGATCGTATCCTGGAGACTTTTTCGAATTTAATTTTTTAACTTCACTTTCCACCTCCCGTACAGTTATAGGTTTTATTGGTCGGTACATTTGACAAGGAATGTCAAGGAAGTCAGTTATCTTTTTCGCTTCAGACGGTTCGCAAAATGTAAATGGGGTAAATGTGTCCTGTAAATAGCATTTAAAAGCAGCGGCCTTGCTTGAATCTGACCTGCACCAGTAACCGTTCACGTCTTTAATGACAACATTTCTTTTTTGTGGCCGTTTCAAATATTTGGTTGCTTTATATAGATTATGGTCACCATTATTACTTGAGCTTAAGTTCCGCAAAAACCTTCCAACGGATTCATTTTTATTATCTTTTAAAAGTTTCTTTAGGTCATTAGAAGCTCTATTAAAGTTAGTGTTATCAGCCGGTCTCCTGGTTCTCTGCCAAACTTTTCTTAGTCTTCTTTTCTTCCGGATGAGTTGCCTTATTTCAAAAGATACAAGAAAATTTGGGAATTTGTGGAAACTTTTTTGCGGTGTGGAAAGAAATGCAGCCTCGTGTATTAATTTTGTTAACGCTTCAACTGCCTCTTCTAATTCAGTTGGCGTCTTTATGGGCGTCTTTTAGATTTAGAAATAGAAAATAGTCCGAAGGACCTAAATTTGACAAATAAAGCAATTTGAACTTTAGTTTATTAATTTTGGCCATCGCAATTGTGGATGTGTAAACTGTATTGATAAAGCAACACTTTCTTCTTCGTCAAATACGGCGTTTTCCGGTCTTTTTTGTTTATGTGATAAACGATGCAATAAATTGGCGTAATATTCGCCGTGGTTTTTCCTTTCTGAAGATAAAATGATCCCATACTCATCCCAAAAACCAGACGCCATAACCCTGCCTGCAGATGAAACCGTCTTCTCCTTCTTTGGACACGACTCTAACATTCCAGTCCACTGCTTTAACCGTTCCTTTGTCTGAGGTGTGAAGTGATGGATGGTTATAAATTGACCCACAAAATAAGTTTCATTGCATTGGAACATCGCCAACATTTTACAAAAATATCTTCACGACGCTGGATTTGCTCTATTGAAAGCAAGCGCGCCACCCATTTCCAATTTTGCTTTCTTATTTTCAAATCTTCGAAACCTTTTTCAAATGCCTATCAGTTCGTCTAGCTCACGCATCTTCAGCCGACGATCATCCAATACCATTTTGTGAATTTTCTTAACCGTTTCTGGCGTGAACACTTCAATTGATCGATCTCTACGGTGTTCGTCTTGGCAGCTCGTACGGCCTCATTTAAACTCTGCTACCCAACATTTTATAGTTGCAAACCGTGGAGCAGGCTCCCCCTGAGTAGAATCCAGCTCGGGTTTAATATTGGTTGAACTGAGAATTTTCAAATGGAAATATTGAATTCTATGATGGTGACCAATGTTTTCCATGTTTACAAATTCACTGAGATCGTTTACTTTTGATGACTCAAATAAAAATGCTAAACAATGTGGCGCTTTGAAACTTAAAACATGTACATAAGTATTTTGTAGGGCTCTCACTTTTCACCAAAATAATTTTTTTTCAATCTATCAGCACCACTTATACATCAGGTCGTCTAGTTTTAAGACTGCCTTCGCATGAATAATTTTTTTCTTTACATTTATTTGAAAAATAATAAATTGTAATATCTTCTCCGGGAAGAATGAAGATGTTTGTCCTTTGATACCGCAAAAATATAACATCCAGAAGAAGGAATCAAAGGTGCCTAGCATCTTTTTACCAAATGTGTTTCATGTCTTATTAAGTCAATAGAATGATGCCCGTCTCTCTGACTGGTATCTGGTGTAAATCTTATTACAACTTGGTACAGTCTACTCTTTTGCTAGATTGCCTACAACTACAACAGCCTACAACTTTTCCTTATAACCCCTCATTCATAGACTCATCTACAATTTTTGATAACAATTTGAACAAATCGATCGGTTAACTCTGCCCTGTTCGGTACAAATCTGATACAAATGATCCAGTAAAGCCATGTATTCTTAGGTTCATATCTTCTATCTGGTTGCACTAAATTCAGTCAAATTTGGTATACATTATGGGTTAGCTAAGACGGTGTCTAAGAATGAAATTGGATCATGCTTCCGAGTCAATTCTGATACCTCACCTACAAATTGTCACATTTACCGAAATTAAATTTTATCCCTATAACTCCCAACACGTAAACTGTAGTAACTTGTATTTTTGTCCATTGTTTTGCTCCTTAATTCCTGGTCAAATTTAGCAAAATCGTTCGGATAACCATCTGGATCTCCGCTACAAATGATAGATTTAACTCGTGAATTCTTAGATTCATATCACTAAATTCTTTTAAGTTTGGAACACATTAAAGATTTACTAAGGTAATGGCTAAAAACCGAAATATACCGCATGGTATATCTCCTTTTGCTATCTCCATAATAAATTTAACGATTTTCCGAAATTTAACTTTTTCCCCACAAATTCTCTTGCATGAACGAGATATGCGAGAGCTTCTCCCATTTAGTGAGCTTGCAGGCATTCTATTGTTAGATTCACTCACCTACTGCTTAACGATGAGATTCCGAACGCCACAGTTTGAGAAACATTTACAAGGCTTGTCTATTACTCGACTAGTCGAAATGCTCGTCAGACACATCGAGGTGACCGTCGCACAAATAATGATAGGTGACTGTTAACGGTGCTGAACCTGCGATCATGCGAATGATAGTCGAGTGCAATAACCATCGCGCAACGGTCGGTCGGCTTTTCCCCCTGGATAGCAATTTGTATAATATTAATTGTATTGTTTGTAGTATCTGACAAAATGAGAGAAAAATAGACCAAATAGCCCCGTCCCTCCTGATACCTCCGATACAAATACAAATACAAAATTACTTATTGAATCAATATAATCTAAGCTTAATATCTCCTAACTGGTTATATTGAATTCATCCCATGCAAATGCTTTAATTCGTAAGCTGCAGTTACCGACACTCTTCTCAACAGCATTTAGTGTAATATTTGATAAAATGTAAAAAACCGATCGGATAATTCCACAGTTTCTCGTATCTCCCATTCAAATAACCTAATTAAACCCATGTATTGTGGGATTGTTTAATTGTACTAAACCCAGTATCTTGGATTAAATTAGAGCATTGGCAGATAAGAACTTATTGATTTACAACGCACCTTCTGGCACTCCACATATTTTGCATTAGTGCAAAAGGATGTTGGAGTGGTTTCAAAACCGCCGGTCTGGCAACGATGTTTCATCGAAATCATAGCTTTATGTGTGTTTTATTTAACTTTACTTTTGAAACCGACATTTGTGCGACATTGTTTTTTATCATTCGAATGCTATACGTTAAACCATCCAAATTTGTTGGTTCTGTTTTGAAAACTTCCTGTTTGCACCAACCCACAAGAAAATAGTCAGATACAGCAAGAACCTTTGGGACCAAGGGACAGTTTTATTTATTCAGCAGCGATGTGCAGATGAAAATTCAATCCGGAGCGTTTTTCTTTTTTTTTCATTAACTTGAGCGGCATCCATACATCGAGCTTCTTTTCGTATCCAGCTTACTTCAAGCGGATCCAAACTATTTCTAGTCCAATATTTAGCTCCTGGGCATCCGAAGCAACTCCAAAGACGGTCGATCTTGACAGTCTTCATTGTTCTGTCGACATTTTCGACAATTGTTCTTCCATTACGTGGTGTCTCTTTGACAACAAATTTGCCGGAACGGAATCGAAGAAATCACAGTATCAGGTTAATAAATTCCATTCAACATTTTCAGTCGTCTGGCTTGCTCTGTTGCCTTTATCGCATTTGACGTATTTTCCCTTTAATTAATTAATGATGACAGTTGTAAATTTATATCTTTTCCCGGCCACAAATGGGACAAATGTCTCCTCTTGCGTTGCGTTGTAATACAAATTTAATAATACACAGGATTATAATAACTATGTATCGGGTTGTTCAGAAAGCTCGCTCGGTTTTCAAAATCAGCCTATTGAGGATTTTTTGCTATATAACAATCTGGCAATGTGGCAAATTGCGCCTCGTTGAAAAATTTAAATAATATCTTGGTAGCAACATTTATCAGTCACCCTATAGCAAATTTATTCCATGTCCTTAACTTCAGCTTAAAGTAACTCTTTTACCCTTCGGCGACAAAATTAAACTTTAAATGCAACTTCTAGGTAGAGAATTCCTTGTGTCACCATTAAAATACGAATCAATTGGAACATTTCGATCTCAACTTCTGTCGAATGTAGAATTTAATGTCACATACATGTCATGATATATATGTATATCACATTGTTTTGATAAGAAGAGAATTCCAAATTCGAATACCCCTTTTATATTATACTGCATGCGAAATATAAAGAACATTCATGTAAAATGCGTTCACTCATTCATTCATTCATACGCACTCAATGCGAACACACTTGGAGCAATAGCATTATGACTTTACAACGAGTTTGAGTATTTAATCTGAAATTTTTATTGCTATCATTGGACTCTGCAGATCACCGATATTCAATTTTACATTAATTTGTTTTATAACATAAATTCACAATCTGCCACAAAATGTTGAAAATGCAATTGCTTAACTTTGTCGTTTGCTGAATAGTTATATGAATTTTAATTCGGGCGATATATTTGATGTGAACACCGGCTCATGGTACGATTATGTGTTAAGCTGCACTTTATTTGGTCAATCATGGGATGAGTCATCCTTGATAAATTAAGATATATTTGGTAATATAGGAATCGCCTCGAATTCCTGATCTCTTTCTCTAAGTGCTGGTAGCCTCTCAGAATCTTGGTTATTCCAATGATATTTTGATTAGCCTTCTTATGCCGGCCATTGATTTCACCACCGAAGACTTTTACAGGTGGAAAGTATTCGTCCATCCACACAACATGAGCCAGCCAAGACAATCGCTGATTTTTAAGGAGCTTAACTACATATATGTAGATGTTAGCAAACAGCTCATGATACATACTATGCCGACATTTTCCACATGTACTCGTATATGATAGAGATTTTGCTCCCAGAATATTCCAGGACAAATTCATTCGATTGTGGAATTCCCTACGATTCTGCGATATAGTAATACGGAAAGGAAAAGTGCTTGGCAGGATTTTTATTCGGCGACAAAGAGGTTTATCATTAAATCGCTTTATCTCAAATCCATATTTGGATCCGTTTGCAAGCAATACTTATCTCCAAGTTTCCAGGCTATCACTATTTATTTGGTTAGAACCGGAGCTGACTTATATGAAATCATCCCTTAATGCAAAATTAAGTTTTTCAATGTTCACCCTAAATGTGTAGACACTATATTATTCGACAAAAATAAATTTGGTTCTGCCCTCGTTTACCGACTTTTGCTCATCCTTTTTCATTACTTGAAAATGCTGAATTAATGTCTCACCACTTTCGACTACTGATATCGATATTATCAGCTTGTAGAAGTAAAATGCGGCTTCAGTTTGTCGTAGTCATTTTTACTGCACCCTTCCTCATTATCATTATCATAAGTATTATAAAGGTGATGAAAAGTGGATCAATAAGATCTTTGCCTATGTTTGCTAAAGACTTTGTGTCGACCAGTGACAATTCTTGGAGCACTTTTGAAAGTATGACCACCTAAACCAAAGTTGCAAACAATTTTCGCCGCACCAGGCCATCAAAGGCAGCTTTTTACTGAACGAAAAGAATACCTTCAATCTTTCTCACAATTTGTGAACGCAATCTCACAATCTTGTAAATTATCGATATCGAGCTATATCTAAAGCTCCATGGACCGTTTCTTTGCAGTCCTTAAGTCGTGATTTTGATATGTTAACTAATTTCGTCTAGATGGTAGAAAATTCATGGCATCGGAAATAACTGGAATATGGTTCTCACTGGGTTATTCTCGAAACTATTAAAAAAAAAACAAATTCCCTTGTATCCCATGAATGAGAGTGAGCTTCC
>JAHXMU010027503.1:0-18253 GCA_019455685.1 Philornis downsi | reverse complement strand
CCTCTTCCCTCGTTAGTCGACCACCATACGAGTATGTTTACCATTTAAAAAAAAAAAAAAAACAGAGAAGGGGACCTTCAAAGGATTATGAAAGGGATTTGCTTACTAATGTGTTTCACCTGTCGTTACTTTTTATGCAGCGCATTTTCTATGGCAAGAACAAAGCACACCCGAAACAGCAGCGGGATGACAGTGCATTCCTTCATCTAATGTTTCAGTTTTAATAGGAAAACTTTTCGTCTTTACGTAGTTCCATGTCCCATGCAGACGTATCGAATTGACGATGTACTCTGGCCTCACATTGTATGTCATCATGATGAGGGTCCTCTGGATTGAAATGCAGATTCCGCCATTGTAGTCGTTCCATTTCATTATTGCTCCATGGCCAGCGGTGGCAAGAGTGTCAATGGCACTTCTACCATCACCACCACCGCTGCTTCCAGTGCTGGCAGTGATCAACAAAAGTCAGATTAAATTTCACTTCATGTTACACTTTATTGTGTTCGTTGTGTTGGGTTATCATCATATTGCACTTGGAGTGGCCTTTTGGCATTGCGATCTTCCGCTTTAGTTGTTAACGTCAATGCAAAATGCAAAACCTTTTCGCAAAAGCCAGCGTTTGATGGCGCAACTCAATCTCCAGTCCTCAGATTTAAAAAGCTACGTTATTTCCGTAAAAATTTAATTTGAAATGTATATTTTGAAGAAGATAATTTCAAAATCGTTGTAATGTCACCTCTCAGCAAAGTGAAATTGAAATAAATAAAGGCGAAATATTGAACAAACATTCCATCTGTATTCATAGTCTAATTTCAAAATCAATATGCTGCTCTTTGTTTGGCACGTGGGTGCTTTTTGTATAAAATGCATAATAAAAAAATATAAAAATGGTCAAAACAAAGACCCACTTGATTCACAAGGCTAAATCTGATAATAATTTGTAGTGATATTTTTGGCGTAAAAACAGATGAGTGGGGAACGGCATTTTTGGTACCCCGTATTCAGCCTATGCATTTGTAACTACAAACCTTCTGTTTTAGACTGTAAAGTTTTAAAATTAAGTTTAATTTTTTTTAATTACTTACTAATTCTATTAATATTTTCGAGCAAAATTTAGAAATTACGATTTTCCTTTAAAAATTCAATAAAATTGAGAATTTCGTTTACAAATGCAAAAAATAGATCGGGTGAAGAAGCGACTATTATTTTCAAATAAAGTACAAGTCCTTTTACTAAAAGAAAATGTGATTTCTTTCGTAAAAAGTTTTCTTAGCTCATTCATATGATATTTCCTTCTACGTCAATTACAAGACGATGTTCAAGACGATCAATTGGCATGTCATAAAATAACCGTTTTTAAGTGACTGGTTCATACCCCAAATATGCGGCTAAACGAAGATTAATTTCATTCATCCGCGAACCAGTTCTTTCCTCTTTTTCGTAGTTTATCTAAGTTATTACTAAATTTTCATATATTTTATTACTCTTTATATTAGTTATAATTTTTGGGGTTTGGCGCATATTGAAAATATCATTCACAGTGCTTGGCAAAAAAAGAATTCAAACAAATTCATTTGGTCGTACAAACTATTAATTCATATTTTTGGTATTTTCAGTGGGATGGATCCCAGCGTATTCAGAAGAGGATACTACCAAATTTTTGCTTAATGAGGAATCAAAAACTTACATACCACTTGTTATATTCATAAAATATCGGGCTGTGAGGCAGGTTCGTTCGGTTTTTAAAAGAAATTTATTTACAAATTTATGTACAAGAAAACAATTATTTTAATCTATTACATAATCTCGCCTTTTTATAATAACTTCTTCCCTTCTTTCGGGAAGCTTTTTGATTCCTCTATCAAAAACCTCGTTTGACTTTTCTGAAAAAAGCGTTTAATTCGATGTTTTACTTTCTCGTCGTTATGGAAATTCAAATCCTTCAACTGGTTACTCAGACCGCAAAATAGGTGATGGTCGGACGGGACGAGGTCTGGGGAGTGCGGTGGATGTGGTAAAACTTTCCACCCAAGCTCTAATAGTTCATGACGAGTCCGCAAGACAGTGTGAGGGCGGGTGTTGTCATAATGGAAGATGACGTCTCCCCGATTGATGAGATTCGGCCGTTTTTCTTCTAATGCCACCTTCCATTTATCTAATTGTGCGATATAGTAGTCCGCATTAATCGTTTGATTTGTTGGGAGAAGCTCATAAAAGGCAATTATTTTGACATCCCACTAAATCGACAACATTACCATCCTAGGGTGAACGCCTGCTTTAGGGGTGAATTGAGCGGGTTTATTTGGTTTCTTCCATGATCTTTTCCGCGTTGCATTGTTGTAGACCATCCATTTTTCATCCCTTGTGATGAGATTCTTCAGAAATGGTGTCTTGTTATTTCTTACTTTATCTTATTTTATTATTATTCTTAGGTAATCGCAGACGTCAACGCAATTCAGGTGGTTGGGCTCGGTGAGAGAGTAAGGTATCCACACATCGAGGTTGCTGACAAATCCGAGGTCTGTTATTACCCCGTGAACGGTTGAGACTGGGTTTTTGATTATTTCAACTATCTCTCTAACTGTTACGCGGGGATTAACAGTAATCAAATTTCTCGCCTCCTCGAAAGCAATTTCTCTTGGTCGTCCTGATCTGGAAGCGTCCGTTACGTAGAAGTCGGCGTTGAAAATCTTTTAAACTATTTCTGACAATTTCTTTCATTTGGTTCGTTTTCTTCATAAACTTTATTTTTCGGTTGACTTCAACAGCCGTTTTTTAAAACTTTTTTTTAAGACGCTAACGGGAACACAAGTAAACAGTTTAGAGAGGGTGTGGCAGGAAGTCATGATAGTGTTTGAAGAAACTCTACGTCATGAGAAGTGACGTATGGTGAACTAACGAATTAACCGAACAATCAGATATATCATTTAATTGTCAGAAAGATTAGAAAATATGTATAAAAGTAGTAAATAAATACGATATGAACAGAAATTCCTGTGCAAAAAAAAAATTATAAGAGCTGATGATGCATGTTCCACAAGTACAAGCCTGATTACAAAGAATTATCCATGATATTGGCCAGAAAGTGCAAACCTACCCGTAAAGCCAAAGTATCAAATTATTGATTTCAGGTTACTTCGCCAAAAAGGAACATTGCAACCAGTATACCTTTGGAAACTAGTCTTGCTGTAGTTGTCAAATGCTATGCTCAAAACCTGATTGTAGCACACATTCAAAAATTTGTTTGAGAAAACTAAAATAGTTGGATTTACTCGGATACTTCTCAGATCGCCATTTGACATAGTAATCTTTCAACGAAGTCAACGAAAATCATATGTCTGATAAGTACCTACCAATATATTGTTGGTGTAAGCAACAAAGTAGCTTGTTGACTTGTTTTAGGTAAAACGTTGCGAAATATATTGAAAACAAAGAAACGTAAATTTTATTACCCTTTTTAGAATATAGTGCTAATCGCGAAGAGAGTATTACTTTACAACACAGAAATGCCTGCCTTTTTCAAAATTGCCTATTATTTCAACCAAATACACTGAAAAGTTGAAGTAATTAATTTGTAGACTAACATTTGCTTCCGCTCTAAGTCAATAGTTTTTCCGACGTCGATTAAGACTAGAATTGTTATCTTGTTTTCAGATCTTGTATCATATCATTGCAGATTTCTTTAGCCTGTGTTGTGAAGCGTGATCTTCTAAATCAAAATTGGGGGCCTAAACAAAAAGAAAACAAAAAAACTTTTCGCAAACACTTCTTGAAAATACCTTAATCATTAATTAGTTTCAAAGCTGAGTCTTTACTCAATGTTGAAACTTCAATGGGAAATATATCCCTAAATTTACTAAATATACATATATGTATGTATATACGATACAGTTAGTTAGTTAGAAATACATACTTATAGAATAAATGTTTCGTCTTTACAGAAACACACTTCTGAACTGCATGAACTGAGATATACTAAACATTTGGTATGACTACCGAACGTTATCGTCGTCGTGAATGACTGTTATAGCCGTCATTTGTCTCTAGATGCTCAAATGTTTCGAAGCGGTAAAGCATGAGGAAAAGCATAAAAGGGCAATAAATATGCTATCTGGCATGCTACACCTTTTTTTCGACGTATTACTCAATTCACTTCGTACTAGAGCTGTTCTTTTTTTATTGATTAAAATACGCCAGACGGCTTAAGTCATCGTGTGCCTACATAATGATAAAAGGTCGAACGGCTATAGCCGTTATTTGCGGCAACGTGTTAATGGCTATTCCTAACGTCGATTTGAGAAGCTTCTATTATTATTTCCGTCGAGTGTTTCTTAAACGCATCAGGTCTGGAACTCCCGTCCATACGCATGATAGCCACGAGTACTAACGATCGTGCCACTTTGTCATGGTTAACTAAGAAGGCGTAGAAAAGTAGAGAGGCAGAATAAAGCGGCAGAATATGGCGATATAGGAAGAATCTACACATATAGTATTTTCCATTTCTTAAGCGCTAAATTATGACATACAATCTTCAATCGTGCTTAGATAATTCATACCCGAATAAGTTCAGAAATTAACTTTCACTTTTCTTAATAAAGTTCTGGCGCTAAATAGAGATTCAGAAAATCTTAAAGAAATAATATCATCACATCTGAGCTCTACTTGGGGACATTTTTGGAAAATACCACATGTATTCCATAATTCATTTCACCAGTAGATTAAAGAGCAATAATAAGATGTTCCGCTTGTAATCGACTTAGCAATAATGCGATATGGACATTTACAGCTCATGAAACGCAAAAACAAAATTTATTTAATATCTCAGTATCTCCACGTCGACACAGAATATATATTTGACAACTTCTGAAATCATAAGTACTAAAAATATATTAAACAATTACTAAAAGTAATCTCATATATTGTTGTTATGGTGTGGTTATTTATTGTGCTCACCAGGCAGCCTATATATTTCAGTTTCAAGTTAAATAATATACATATAAAGCTATGATTTCAGTGAAACTTTTATTTCATTATGTACGGAATACAATGTCACTTAAATGGCCGCCCCTGGATTGGTTGCAACAGTGGGTGGTTTTGAGGTCGTTTTTAAAACAATACATTCTAATGACACCTCCAGACCGTAATGCGTACCAAAGAGTCACTTTTTCCAGATGTAATGGCTTTTTCACAATCACATTTGTATTCTCCAAGCCCCATATGCAACAATTTGCTTGTTCACGTAACCATCGAATAAGAAATGAGGTGAAAATGAGAAGAAAATTTTGTTCGATTGAAAGCCCACGTTTGTATTACAACTTTTGTAGTGAAATTTAGCAATTTTCACGCATTCTTCGGTTGTTAAACGATCCATATTTGTAAATGACAAGCATTTCACTAAATAAATAACACTTCAGATGGCAGGTGCTTAACAGCTGACAGCTCTGCTATTTTGAAACCGTTAAATAGATAACACTATATTTCCTTCGATGGCCAAAATATTATCATTTTCTATAACAATCGTCCGACAATTGTAATGTGAGCGGTCCAGAAAAATTGTTTAAATTGTTTAGATGAAGACACCACGTTATCATTAAATCATTCACGATATCGTTTGAAGCCTTTTGTAGAGTTCTAAATAAAAAGAGAACGAAAACTTGAAAAACTAATACATCTTTCCTCTTGTACCACAAAACATTTATATGTAGGGTGATTTTTTAATCGTAGTTTTTTTAAAAATCGAATAAAACACTCAAATTTGCATCACATATTAACATTTTTTATTGCAATCGATAAATTGGTCTTTACCATTTAATTTTTAAAGATAATTTCATGTAAATGTTGTCCGCGGCTGTGTCTCAAAATATCCATTCGGAAGGCCAAATTTTCCTACACTTTTTCGAGCATTTCGGGCTGTATTCGACGAATAACGTGTGTTATGTTATCCTGTAAGGCTTCAATAGTGTTCGGCTTGTTCACATAGACTAACCACTTGACATAACCCCACAAGAAATAATCAAGAGGCGTTAAATCGCAAGATCTTGGGGACAGCTCACAGGGCCAAAAAGAGAGATAAGCTGTTCACCAAATTCATCCCTCAACATATCCACTGTTTCACGAGCAGTGTGGCATGTTGCACCGTCCTGATGAAGCCCCATATCAACCAAGTTCAACTCAGCCAATTGGAGCAAAAAAACATTCCTTGTGGGTGAGTAACACATGTCCAATCGCTGAGAATTGACATTTCACGATCGACATTAACACTGGTCGCTACGGCTGCAATATTTTTTCGGTACGTACTCTACGCATGCGAGTCGATGGTTTTATGTCCAAAGTAAATTTGGTGCGAAATTTGGAGATAACAGCACGAATTTTTGATTTAGCAGGTCGATTAGGGCGACCATAAAATTGTCGTATCAAACGATGCACATTTGTCACAGAGGACGAAATTTGGTAATAAATTTCGTTGCTCGTTTTTTAGCCTTTCCCTGATGAGAGTTTTTAGATTAGGTGCATTGAATGCATTAAATCCCCTAGAATGGATGAATGATTGAATTTCGCCCCCTCCTCAAATATAATTTATTGTTACGTCAATCCCGATAGCATATATCAATCAATCTGCTTTGAAAATAAGAAGTGTGTACAAAAAATAAATTGAATTTTCATTTTTCTCAAAAATGTTGATTTATTCATCAATTTCTATTTTATCTCCTTCAAAATAGTCCCCCTCAGATATAATACAATTGTGCCATTGTCCTTGAGCTCTCTCAGCGATTTGGTTTTTATCTCCTCAATCGTCGCAAACGCCGTCCTTTCAATGGGTCTCTTCAATCTTGGGAGCAGGAAAAAATCGCAGGGGACCAAATCTGGCTGAGGCATAATAACGGTGTTGTTTTTGGCCAAATAATCTCTCATAAACATAGATGAGTGAGCAGGTGCATTATCATGATGCAAAAGCCATGAATATTTTTTCCACAATTGGGGGCATTTTTCCCCATTGCTTCACGCAAACAACGCATAACATCAAGGTAACATTTCTTATTTATCGTACGACCTTATGGTAAGAACTCCTGATACACTACGCCATGGTAATCGAAGAGAACAATGAGCAAAACCTTGACATTCGATTGAACCTGGGGTGCTGATTTTTGGTCTTGGCTCTCTTGAACTTTCCCATTGGGACGATTGGGCTTTGGTTTCGATGTCATAACCATATACCCATGATTAGTCAACAGTTATGACCCTTTTGAGTAAATCTGGATTATCGTTAACGTCATTCAACAATTCCTGAGCGATGCTCATGCGACGTTGTTTTTGGTCAAAATTCAGCAATTTCGGAACGAACTTCGCTGCCACACGCTTCATGCCCAAAATTTCCGAAAAGATTGCGTGGCATGAGCCAACCGATATGCCGACATCCTCATCAACTTCTCTAATTGTGATTCGACGATTCTCCATAACAATTTTCTTCACTTTCTCAACATTTTCGCCGGTTGTTGGTGTGCTGGGGCGTCCAGAGCGAGCGTCGTCATTCACATTTTCTCGGCCTTCTGTGTGAACTCCCCACCGTATGCCACTGTCAACATTTCAAGTGTTTTTGAGCACTTAATTCCATTTTTTACACAAAATTTGATGCAACTTCTTTCATTTATTTTTTTTTTTTTTCAATAGCAGAAAATCGCCGAACACACAAAACACTTGTCTTATTTATGCCTCTCACAAACAAACTAAATATGCCATATGAATAAAACAGCCAACATATCTTCGAGACGAGTGCACTAACATAAAAACAAAATTTGAAAATTCACCTTATTTTTGAACACACCTCGTACATTAGAAACAGGAGACTTTTCAGGCTCCCTGTACTCGAGTATTTAAACAATAATAGGCAAAGTGAAAATGTAAATTTTAATGTGAACTTACTGTGATGTGACTTAAACTTCTGACTCCTGACTTTTGCGGTTATGAATCAAGCTCTAATAGAAAATAAATCCACAATTTTTTTACATTTGCTAATTTTGTAAGGCAGATAGGCAAAAAGATACCAATATGGTTCCAAAATAAATAAACTCACAATAACTCATATTAGCAAGTTGAGATAATATTTAGTGAGCAGATTCGGAAAATCTTCAATTCGGTCGCTGGAAAAAGCGAAAAATTTTTATTTTCTCCTAATTTTGGATGATTTTCTGTTAATTTCAAACAGTACGCATAAATTTATGTAAAACCCTAATAAGTCTGAAACTTAAATGATTACCACCCAACTACACTCTGATAGAAGTTTCTGAATTTGAAGCGGCTCATTCGAATGGGAATAGGAAAATCTTATAAATACACATTTTTTGCTTTAAGATTTGTTATACCCTTCTTTCCGCACTGCTAGCCAACTGCCGGATATGCGAAACGTTTTAGTATTCCAATTGCAATCAGCCTGAATAGCCAGGAACAATAACTACCAACAATTGGTCTTGTTTGCCACTTAAGCCATTCCAAATTAACATTGTCACTGAAGCATGTCGTTCGTTACCTTGGCCATTGCATGCAGTCAGTACCTTTTGTCAGTTTAAGTTCAATGCACGCCTTAGAGTTACAGCTCGCCGCAGCCGCTGTGTACCTGTACACAGATTAGCTGACTGTGCTAACAGCTATAATGGCAGCGCACACCGCTATGTCAAGCGTTGCAGTGTTTCGTCATCAGATTCGAATAATACTCCCTTCAATTCTCAACAAAACCTCATTGTTCTCTGAATAGACCGTAGCTTGTGGGGGAATAGGAACTCCCCTAGCACTCGGTCTCATTTGGAGCAAAGACATAATTCCGCCGCCCACTTGGGTTGGGCCAACGTCGTAACAGCGGCATTGCCAATCGTTGCCTTCATGTGCAATCGCGGATGGCAGCGGTTCCTCCGTTCAACAAAAATAGTTTCCTCATAGCTCTTGTTAATTCTACTTCTTCTTTTTTTTTTGCGCTTTGCAATAAGCGCTGCTTCGGAATTTTAATCGCTTATTATGAAGTCTTTTGTTTGCTTCATTGGTTTACATTTTTTAAGCTGTTTGCTTTATGTTTATGCTTTTGTGGTTGCCGTTTCTGTACTCTGTCACTCCGCCTCCACTCCTTTCCCTGTTGCCGGCTACGTGTTCATCATAATCTGCTCTGAGCCTTTTTACATTTCTTGTGTCTTTTCTTGCCTTTTGCCTATTTGTGTTTGACTTTATGCTTAAGACGAGGATACGATGATAATGATAATTGCTTTCAAAATATTGTTTAGTAGATATACACTCTGCTACAGGCCAATGAAGCCTTTGCTTTAAAAAGGCAATATTTTGTGCTGCATTTTTTCATTAAAAGTCGAACATTAAACATTACGTATTTTCCCATTAGCTTTTAAGCCATATTTCAATTATATTTAAATTTTAAAGCAAAATCGTCTGCATCCGCTCGCACGAATGTAGTTGCGTTCCAACTGAGTCCAGCTGGACTGATGCGGAGCGACTGAAGGAGCAATGGGCCATTCAACCACATTTTGCTCTTCAGCCATTAAATCAATTCTCCACATTCTCCTTTCTATGTAATTCAATTTCACGTAGTTGAAAAAGAGTTTCGATTACAGCCCCACTGCATGCGGACGGCGAAAAAGTGCGAACAAATATTGTGTTAGTCTGAGTACAGCAATCCCTAACTTGTTGGACAGATGGTTGAACAAGAGTTTGGTTGCGTCGAATCGTTTTTGGTTGTTGCGTTTATTTGTTTTGGGGTAATATCAATTTTTTGCAGCGGTGGATACTTCCGTGGTTGTTCTTCTCTACCTGTCTGATGTGTAGAGGAGACACACAAAGGGGGGCGGGTATGCAAGCAGCAATGTTTGCATTACCGTTTTAACAAATAACTTTTAGTCAATAGCAGTACATCAACTTTCCCAGCTACTACCTGGGCTTCCAAGAAGTGAGTTAAAAGTAGTTTTTCATTTCTGCTTTCAGTTCCTCTTTCTTACCTGTTTCCTCCTCTTGAGACATTTAGGAAATGTTATCACTTTTTTTCACCAGACTTTACACAGTTTTAAGTCTTCGCTGAGATTACGTATTTGTATAAAACTTTTGCATTTTTTTGTCAAAGTCAGTCAGTCTATTATTTTATTAAATGTTGACGTTCAGCTTTAGCTTGTTTTGTTTTCGCTCTTTTTGTCTTAGGCAATAGCATACATCCCTCTTTTCTTGTCCTGGGCATTGAAAATATCCTCACATATTTCCCTTTGGTCCATTGTTATCAGCTCTGCTACATCTTCTAGGTAAACAGTTTGCTGATGGAGAGTACTTTCCTGGTAATGAGAAAAGTTAAGAGCAAAATTTCGTTATGACTTAAATACATTCAATCCCCATGCTTGGGTACAGAAAACGACACAATCCTTTCGGACGATCAATAGACGTGGCGTTGATGTAAAACAGATGGGGATGTGCACTTAAATCATTCGCGCTATGGCCATTAAACAGAACACATCGAAGAATATTTGAAGTTCAAAAAATTCCTTAAACATCTATTTAATTAATACCATTTGTTTATAGAAAACATCGAGTTCTGTACGACATTAAAGTCAGCCTTAATTAAATGTCAACTCCATAACACAAAGTCATTCATTTTGCCATCAAAACAACAAATCGTATGTAATTCATTCTTTCCGAACACCACAATCCGAACGAACGAAGCAGCAAACAAAAAAATTCTCCTCGAAATAACAAAAAAAAATGTGTCTGAACGAAGGAGCAAACAAAAAAAGTCTCTTGCAAAGTACCACAAATTCCTTGTAAATTCGTGAAATATGTACGACAATTTGTGTTCTTGCAACATAAGATTTTCAAAATTTAATCGCTCGTGTAATTGATATATTTGAGCAGTAATTAGCAACACTTCAAGACCAGAGACCGATGGAAAATTGTGTAATAGATAAAAAGGAATCCAAAAATCCAGAAACGCTAGAGGCACGGAGACGTACAATGAATCAGCTTTAACAGATGACGATGATAAGGGTCTTTGAATACTTGCTGCAACTACGGCACATCGCAATTTCTTGTGTAGAGAATTTCACACCGCAAAACTAAGGTCATAATTTATATGTTGTGACCACCACAAACCAGTCACACACACTTTCAGGCAGCAATATGGTCTAAGGAAGAATATTTTCGGGGTTTTTCTGCACTTCCTGAACACATTTAAGACAACCAACTTAAACAGAGACTGTGTATCCCGCACCCATTCTGGTCAAATTTATGCTCTCCTCCCTTCGCAGTCACCTTTTTGCAAGTGCAACGCAATGTTGAACATCGTGAGAGTGTGTGGTGGAGCTCACTGTTGCTGTTTGTACAGACACCTAAGCCGAGTTGAAGTGAAGGTCGCCGTTATTTTCTTCAGAAGTTCCAGTGTGTGTGTGTGTGGCTGTTAACTGATAGCTTTAAATTTCTTACAACATATTTTCCTACGTTTGTGTGTGTGTGTGAATGAAGTAGAAATAGAAAATTGGCAATTCGCCAACAACTGTAATATCTAAAGAAATTACAAAAAAAAAAAGAAAAGTTGCAGCAAAAAACCAAACACGACAGAGATGCCGAGCTGCAACTTCCGTTTCCGTTATTGCTACTTATACTCTTTCGCGCTTACAATGTCCGTTCTTGCGATGTGTGTGAACATCTTTTTGCAGAATCAACCACAGCAATACCAGACGTCTTCCCTTCAGTTGCAGACGACTTTTGTTATTTATTGTCAGCATTCGTCTTGAATATGGAATAATGTGACGAAGCTTACAAAACGCATTCCTAATTATGTTTGCATTGGCATTCTGGGCGCATTCATCTGCCATCGCTCACAAATGCATGTTGCCAACGACGGCACGCAAACTGAAAGCCAAAAGCCATTTCATACTATCTTTGCATCGTTGCGTGTCTCATGTACCGTGTAAGAACATGACAGTGTACAAATTTATTAAATATTATATTACTGTATTCCGAATTGTTCAAAGCATGACCAAAACGACTTGTATGGAGTTAATAGCCATAAACTCGGTTGTCTTTGTTACTGCTGCAGGAAGGATAGGAAATTAGGCTACTTTAGAAAGGGCTACTTTAAACTTTTTTACTTTATAGCGATGGTTTCTTGGTAGGAAAAAATTAAAATGTAATTATTAATTGTTGTATAAGGATGCACCACGAGCCATGTGAACACTGTGAGAGCCAGTTACGGTTGCAGTGCTCATTATTTATATCACTCTATTCTACCCCCAACGGTATTCGTTAGTTTAAGTATCAACAATATCGTATAGTCTACTCTGTCGTGAAAATATCGAATGAAACAAAACTGGAATTTAGGGCGGAAAGAATGGTAACTGCAATCATTGACACATATTGGGTTTTGAATTTTTCCAAACCGCTCAAAATGGTTATAACAAACTTAAAGGCACCAGACATTTTAGTTTATTATAAGCGAAGTTTGTTATATCCTTTGGTATGATTTTCGGTGGATCACAAAAATATTTTTAATGTATTTTTGAATTTATACTCCATGTGACCAAACGTATATGCGAGTAAGAAAACAATTAACAATTGCGAAAAAATAAACAAGAGCTTAATATACTATTGAAAGGTAATCGTAATAAAATAAAATACTTTGTGATGCATACAAGAAAGAACATGAAGATGAACAAATTTTTAGTCTTCTTCAATAACCACAACCACAACCAAGGCAGTGATTTTTTTCCTGCATTCATCGACAATTACAGCACATTATTTTTAAGGCACGAATGAATAGCAAACATATTAGAAAATTGTTAAAAACATCCATTTGTAAGATTTGTATAAGCAAATCTTCCCTACTGAAGTAACTTCACCCGCACGTGACATCTGTTGACCACATAACATCGGGCCAGTTGCCGATAGTCATAAGAAAACGCATCCTTTTTACGCATAATACACGGACTTAGCCCATATTCAGGTGAGTATTTTCTTATAACACTCACAGTTAGGAGGGTGCTTAAAAAAAATAAAAGTTGGGGTAGTTCGTTTTAGTATCTATACAACTTCACCAGAATTCCCCCATTACTTTTTTTATTTCACATTTCCAAACCTCTTCATTCTGAGCAGGAGTGTCGTGTTTGATATTAATAATAAGTATGATGTTCATAACTTAAGTCTTATTTAAAAAAAAAAAAGAAAAAAAAGGCAAAACGCTGCGCGAGTATCATTTTAAATATCAACACCATTTTAAATTATAAAAATTGTTCATTCAAATTATGGAGCAGCACCTGGTAGCACAACTGCACATAATTTTGTTAAAACAAGTCATTAGAAACCATTTAATTTATTTTACATCGCTTTTATAGCATAAATATAAAATTTTGTTTTTGTTATTTTTTGGAGGAAAAACAAATTTCGAAGAAATGTGTAAATCTGTCAAACATCAACAGGGTGAAAATATCTATTTTATCGCTAGTCGCCCTTATATCCATCAAAAAGGCTCCTCTTATGCGTATTTGTACGATTATTATATTGTCTTGTGTTAGTAACTGATATTAATTCCACTGTTGACATAGGGTAATCGTTTCAGTGATTACAAAACAGGGGGCTATTGATTTGTCAATGAACCAGATTCTGAAACTAAGTAAATAATTGAATGAGTTGAAAAACAGCACGCTGAAACACCCAGTGAAAAATTCCTAAGCTTTAGGAATCAGTTAAAAACAAAACAAAACAGCCGATCTGGCAAGGCTGTCAGTTGTAAAATACCTGCCATCTGAAGTGTTATTTATTTAGTGAAAGGTGTTCAATTTACGAATATGGATCGCTTAACAACAGAAAAAATGCGTAAAGATGATTAAAACTTACAACAAAAGTGATGATTCAAACGTGAGCACTTTCCGTGCATTTCGAGGTGATTATAGTGGTCATAATCGTTCTACTGTGCCAGGAATTATCAAGGTTATACAAAAATTTTGAAAAAACTGAAAACGCTACGGATGTGGTCAGGCCAATGCATCATCGCAACGTACGCACTGCCGAAAATATAGCTTCTGTTAATGAAAGTGTGAAGGATTATCCGAATTTCCATTCAGTGCATTATGGCCGTGTGATAACCAACGATACGAGTACATGATTTCAACAAGGCGGTGCCATGAGCCATACAATATGACCGATTTTAGCTTTATAGCATGAGAAGTTTCCAGAAAGCGTTATTTTACGTTTTGGCGACGTCAATTGGCCATTCAGATCATGCGAATTTTTGGTGAAGCTACGTCAAGGACCGTTGGTCATGTTAACGCTGAAATACCGCCCGAAATGTGCGAAAAAGTGGTTGAAAACTACCACAAAAGAATTTACTGGTGCAACCAATCTAGGAGAGATAATTGAAATGACATTGTATTTCGTGCATAATGGCAAGGTCGAAGTACAGGGTGGCGCAATAGAACGTGCATATCATCTTTTTTTGCGGAGTAAAAAAGGCGCGGGCGGGGGGGCGCCTACATCGTTGGGTTAGCGGGCTCATGGAGTTTTAGTCGCTATGAATCACTTCGACGGGAAGCGTCGCGCATTTTGCGTGCGCGCATTTTACGAGAACTCTCGTTCATATATTGCTACTAGGCGACTATATTGTGCTGAATATGGACTACGGCGAATTAATGAAGCTCCGAGTGCTAATTTAATTAAAATATGGGTAAAGCGTTTTGAAGAGACCCGTTCAACATTTAAACCACAAGCAAATGGTCGCCCAAGAACATCTAGGACCGAAGACAATGTTGAGAGAGTTGTGGAGTCAGTACGAGGAAATCCACAAATGTCGACTCGCAAGAGATCGCCTGTCTTACAATTATCGCGACGAAGTTTGCAACGAATTTTAACATTGGATCTTAAACTGCATCCATATAAAATGCGATTAACACAAGAATTGAAAGAGTCTGATTTCATAGCAAGGCTCGCATTTGCTAATGAAATGCTTAATCGATTTTCCAATTTTGACAATATCCTTTTCTCTGACGAGGCTCATTTCCTTATGAATGGGTTCGTAAACCGTCAAAATTGTCGTTACTGGAAAATCCCAAAATCAAACACCAGAAACCATTGCATAGTCCTAAAGTGACAGTATGGGCAGCAATCTCAGGCAGAGGAATAATTGGTCCTTTTTTCTTCGAAAATGCGCACGGCCAAAAAGTCACGGTTAATACGGAACGCTATGTTGAGATGTTGGACGAATTTTTGGCTCCAGAAATTGAAAGTTCAAGAGTAGTGAATTCCATAACTTGGTTCCAACAAGATGGAGCTACCTGTCACACATCAAATGACTCCATGGCGGTGGTGAAGCAGATGTTCCCTGGCAGACTGATTTCGAAAAGAGGTGATATCCCATGGCCCTCACGTAGTCCACACTTGACGCCTCTTGACTTTTTTTTGTGGGGATACCTCAAACACAAAGTCTACAGAAATAATCCAAGAAACATCGTTCAGCTCAAGGAGAATATCCGTGGTGAAATGGCAGCCATTGCACCAGTGTTACTGAAGAAAGTTTTCAATAATTTTCGTTTGCGGTTAGAGGAGTGCCGTCGTAGAGAGGGTCACCTTTTAGATGATGTTATTTTTAAAAAATAAACTCCATTTATTATTCTACAATGCCTTAGATTTATTTTAACCATACCTTTTGTATTTATATTTTAATCTATTTTTTAAATATGCATGTTCTATTGCGCTACCCTGTATTATAATGAAACTAAAGTTCCATAGAAACCATAGCTTTGTATGCCGGTAAGTCACATCAATATCGCAAAGTTTGACGTTTTTTATGGCAATGCACTCTTACAACTTTGGTATAACTAATGCTGTTTGCGTTCTTTCATAGAGACATAAAAAATTCGTCGCAATTGAAAAAAGGTATTACACTGTATAAATATTTTTGTAACTTTTTTTATTTCCGGCCTGCGTTAACTTTACAATATTATGCCAATCAACTCGCTTTGACCTTTAGTTTTCCACATTCGAACTTTTTGGTAGATCACTCGAGTATGAATTTCGTGAAGATTGTTGTGCGAGACAACAGCGATGATTTGCTGCAAGATTGTTGTGTAATTTGTTAAGGAATTGCATATGTTAAATTTTACACAAACATTTGACGTCAATGGTTTTCTTTTTACGTTGAGCACCGAGTAATTTGGCAATGGCTGATAAAAACTGTCGTATAAATTGAATTAAAGAAATATTGAAAAAATCTATCGGTTGCAGAAAATTTCTTTAAGATTATGATAGGTGACGAATTATGGACCTGTGCAAATAGGGCTGAAACTGAACAAACCCAAAAAAGTTGTATGAGCTCCAAGTATCTTTAGAACAGAAAAGATAGGTCAATTCGGTATGGTAGACCGTTATGATGTGTTTCGGCAAAAGTCTCTGAAGAATTGGGAAAAAGCAACAGATGAACACGAGATATTCTCTACCACGAAAGTGCCACCAAATGATTTTTTGCCGCCCTTGTCAATGCTTCGAAAATTGGTTGAAAAAGTGTGAAAAAGTGTTGAAATACATGAAAAAGTGTATTGATCTTTGTAGAGATTACGCTAAAAATGAAAACCGATAAAACCATTTTCGGAGATAGAAACTTTTTTTTCAAAAACTCGATCAGTATCCCAACTTCATTCCATTTCAAAGCTGACTTTCCATTCAGGTTTGTTCAACTTTTCCAGCTATGTAAGTCCAAGAGCGTAATTTTACCTTAATGGGTATGATTTTACTAAAATGATTTGTAGATATTCCTGCTGTACGCAGTTTATATTATGGTTATGGCGTGTCAGTATGTGTACTTTTATGTTCCGTATGGAATTTCTATGAAAATTTAACTAATTATAACTCCATTACAAGCACAATTTTTATGACCGCTTGGTTTTTTTTTTTTTTTTTTTTTTTTTTGATAACAACAGCTGAAAAGAACTAACAACAGCAATAAGTCCAATGTTCCATTAACAAAGCCCTAATAAATAGTTTCACACATCGGGAGCAACGGCAACAACTTGGGATACCCTCTTGGCAACAACTACAACAAGACGAAGAAGCAATAATAATGTTCGACCACCAAATGGTCGCACTGCGAGCTTTGAACTTCCGCAAATGTACAAATCAAAATGCAACAATATGTTCATTAATTAAAACAATAAAAAATGTCTACAAACTTTTATATTGGCAGAATAGAACAGAGGCGTTTATAGCTGAAAGTGAAGTGGGGACAATGAAATAGTGCATGCAACCAATGCCACAATATGAATCGGTTAAATCATCTAAAATTGTCGTCCACGAACAACTTTGCCGACTTGTCGTCATTTTGACAATTTTATTAATCGTATTAGACACTAAAGGAACGAAGGAAAGGGGAAGGGATTTGTGACTTAACTCCAAGTACATCATTTACTCCGTTTCTATCACATAGGCATTACATTTTTCCTTTTTATCCTTCTGTTTCCAGTAAAGGCTAGGTTTTTACTTAGAACATGTTTCCAACTCCAAGCAAAAGAAGAATTTTGGTAACGAAAGTAATCCACAACATAAAAATCTTCAAAAATTAGTCAGGAACTCGCATTACAAACTTAAGTGACTGACAAATATACGGCCAAATTGTGTTTGTTTGTCAAATTTACGAGACACCAGATACCAGAAGAAAGTAGGGTGCGGATAAACGTCATGATTTCTAAAAGCAAGTTTTGATTAGAGTGTGATAACTCAAATATTGGTCTTTCCAACAATAATAAACATCTTAAAAAACTTGTGATGAGGCGTCAAAGTCTTAAATCTCTATTTAAGACATAAGGAAATTCATATATAAATGCACGGAGATAAAAGTAATTTCTATAAATTCTTGTACAGTTTATTTGACTCCAATGTTAAAATTTCTACAAAGTATAATAATTTTCCAATTAATTGGCTTTCTTTTTTTTCATATTAATCCTTTTTCAAAATTTTTTAACTAGCATTGTTCATTTTCATCAACACTTATATTGTTGATTAATGCCAGTGCAAATCCTAGATCTGATAAAATATTATTATTATTTATTATTTTTCATCATCATGCTCAAATGTTGAAATTTAAGTGATCTTAATGGCAGCACAAACTCTTGATCCGATAAAATATAGCTACAATTTATTGAATTTTTACTGTCATTTTTGATTTGTCATCATCATACTCAAATGTTGAAATGTAAGTGATCATAATGGCAGTAAAAATTCTTGATCCGATAAAATATAG
>JAHXMU010027502.1:0-18251 GCA_019455685.1 Philornis downsi | reverse complement strand
CCTCTTCCCTCGTTAGTCGACCACCATACGAGTATGTTTACCATTTACAAAAAAAAAAAAAACAGAGAAGGGGACCTTCAAAGGATTATGAAAGGGATTTGCTTACTAATGTGTTTCACCTGTCGTTACTTTTTATGCAGCGCATTTTCTATGGCAAGAACAAAGCACACCCGAAACAGCAGCGGGATGACAGTGCATTCCTTCATCTAATGTTTCAGTTTTAATAGGAAAACTTTTCGTCTTTACGTAGTTCCATGTCCCATGCAGACGTATCGAATTGACGATGTACTCTGGCCTCACATTGTATGTCATCATGATGAGGGTCCTCTGGATTGAAATGCAGATTCCGCCATTGTAGTCGTTCCATTTCATTATTGCTCCATGGCCAGCGGTGGCAAGAGTGTCAATGGCACTTCTACCATCACCACCACCGCTGCTTCCAGTGCTGGCAGTGATCAACAAAAGTCAGATTAAATTTCACTTCATGTTACACTTTATTGTGTTCGTTGTGTTGGGTTATCATCATATTGCACTTGGAGTGGCCTTTTGGCATTGCGATCTTCCGCTTTAGTTGTTAACGTCAATGCAAAATGCAAAACCTTTTCGCAAAAGCCAGCGTTTGATGGCGCAACTCAATCTCCAGTCCTCAGATTTAAAAAGCTACGTTATTTCCGTAAAAATTTAATTTGAAATGTATATTTTGAAGAAGATAATTTCAAAATCGTTGTAATGTCACCTCTCAGCAAAGTGAAATTGAAATAAATAAAGGCGAAATATTGAACAAACATTCCATCTGTATTCATAGTCTAATTTCAAAATCAATATGCTGCTCTTTGTTTGGCACGTGGGTGCTTTTTGTATAAAATGCATAATAAAAAAATATAAAAATGGTCAAAACAAAGACCCACTTGATTCACAAGGCTAAATCTGATAATAATTTGTAGTGATATTTTTGGCGTAAAAACAGATGAGTGGGGAACGGCATTTTTGGTACCCCGTATTCAGCCTATGCATTTGTAACTACAAACCTTCTGTTTTAGACTGTAAAGTTTTAAAATTAAGTTTAATTTTTTTTAATTACTTACTAATTCTATTAATATTTTCGAGCAAAATTTAGAAATTACGATTTTCCTTTAAAAATTCAATAAAATTGAGAATTTCGTTTACAAATGCAAAAAATAGATCGGGTGAAGAAGCGACTATTATTTTCAAATAAAGTACAAGTCCTTTTACTAAAAGAAAATGTGATTTCTTTCGTAAAAAGTTTTCTTAGCTCATTCATATGATATTTCCTTCTACGTCAATTACAAGACGATGTTCAAGACGATCAATTGGCATGTCATAAAATAACCGTTTTTAAGTGACTGGTTCATACCCCAAATATGCGGCTAAACGAAGATTAATTTCATTCATCCGCGAACCAGTTCTTTCCTCTTTTTCGTAGTTTATCTAAGTTATTACTAAATTTTCATATATTTTATTACTCTTTATATTAGTTATAATTTTTGGGGTTTGGCGCATATTGAAAATATCATTCACAGTGCTTGGCAAAAAAGAATTCAAACAAATTCATTTGGTCGTACAAACTATTAATTCATATTTTTGGTATTTTCAGTGGGATGGATCCCAGCGTATTCAGAAGAGGATACTACCAAATTTTTGCTTAATGAGGAATCAAAAACTTACATACCACTTGTTATATTCATAAAATATCGGGCTGTGAGGCAGGTTCGTTCGGTTTTTAAAAGAAATTTATTTACAAATTTATGTACAAGAAAACAATTATTTTAATCTATTACATAATCTCGCCTTTTTATAATAACTTCTTCCCTTCTTTCGGGAAGCTTTTTGATTCCTCTATCAAAAACCTCGTTTGACTTTTCTGAAAAAAGCGTTTAATTCGATGTTTTACTTTCTCGTCGTTATGGAAATTCAAATCCTTCAACTGGTTACTCAGACCGCAAAATAGGTGATGGTCGGACGGGACGAGGTCTGGGGAGTGCGGTGGATGTGGTAAAACTTTCCACCCAAGCTCTAATAGTTCATGACGAGTCCGCAAGACAGTGTGAGGGCGGGTGTTGTCATAATGGAAGATGACGTCTCCCCGATTGATGAGATTCGGCCGTTTTTCTTCTAATGCCACCTTCCATTTATCTAATTGTGCGATATAGTAGTCCGCATTAATCGTTTGATTTGTTGGGAGAAGCTCATAAAAGGCAATTATTTTGACATCCCACTAAATCGACAACATTACCATCCTAGGGTGAACGCCTGCTTTAGGGGTGAATTGAGCGGGTTTATTTGGTTTCTTCCATGATCTTTTCCGCGTTGCATTGTTGTAGACCATCCATTTTTCATCCCTTGTGATGAGATTCTTCAGAAATGGTGTCTTGTTATTTCTTACTTTATCTTATTTTATTATTATTCTTAGGTAATCGCAGACGTCAACGCAATTCAGGTGGTTGGGCTCGGTGAGAGAGTAAGGTATCCACACATCGAGGTTGCTGACAAATCCGAGGTCTGTTATTACCCCGTGAACGGTTGAGACTGGGTTTTTGATTATTTCAACTATCTCTCTAACTGTTACGCGGGGATTAACAGTAATCAAATTTCTCGCCTCCTCGAAAGCAATTTCTCTTGGTCGTCCTGATCTGGAAGCGTCCGTTACGTAGAAGTCGGCGTTGAAAATCTTTTAAACTATTTCTGACAATTTCTTTCATTTGGTTCGTTTTCTTCATAAACTTTATTTTTCGGTTGACTTCAACAGCCGTTTTTTAAAACTTTTTTTTAAGACGCTAACGGGAACACAAGTAAACAGTTTAGAGAGGGTGTGGCAGGAAGTCATGATAGTGTTTGAAGAAACTCTACGTCATGAGAAGTGACGTATGGTGAACTAACGAATTAACCGAACAATCAGATATATCATTTAATTGTCAGAAAGATTAGAAAATATGTATAAAAGTAGTAAATAAATACGATATGAACAGAAATTCCTGTGCAAAAAAAAAATTATAAGAGCTGATGATGCATGTTCCACAAGTACAAGCCTGATTACAAAGAATTATCCATGATATTGGCCAGAAAGTGCAAACCTACCCGTAAAGCCAAAGTATCAAATTATTGATTTCAGGTTACTTCGCCAAAAAGGAACATTGCAACCAGTATACCTTTGGAAACTAGTCTTGCTGTAGTTGTCAAATGCTATGCTCAAAACCTGATTGTAGCACACATTCAAAAATTTGTTTGAGAAAACTAAAATAGTTGGATTTACTCGGATACTTCTCAGATCGCCATTTGACATAGTAATCTTTCAACGAAGTCAACGAAAATCATATGTCTGATAAGTACCTACCAATATATTGTTGGTGTAAGCAACAAAGTAGCTTGTTGACTTGTTTTAGGTAAAACGTTGCGAAATATATTGAAAACAAAGAAACGTAAATTTTATTACCCTTTTTAGAATATAGTGCTAATCGCGAAGAGAGTATTACTTTACAACACAGAAATGCCTGCCTTTTTCAAAATTGCCTATTATTTCAACCAAATACACTGAAAAGTTGAAGTAATTAATTTGTAGACTAACATTTGCTTCCGCTCTAAGTCAATAGTTTTTCCGACGTCGATTAAGACTAGAATTGTTATCTTGTTTTCAGATCTTGTATCATATCATTGCAGATTTCTTTAGCCTGTGTTGTGAAGCGTGATCTTCTAAATCAAAATTGGGGGCCTAAACAAAAAGAAAACAAAAAAACTTTTCGCAAACACTTCTTGAAAATACCTTAATCATTAATTAGTTTCAAAGCTGAGTCTTTACTCAATGTTGAAACTTCAATGGGAAATATATCCCTAAATTTACTAAATATACATATATGTATGTATATACGATACAGTTAGTTAGTTAGAAATACATACTTATAGAATAAATGTTTCGTCTTTACAGAAACACACTTCTGAACTGCATGAACTGAGATATACTAAACATTTGGTATGACTACCGAACGTTATCGTCGTCGTGAATGACTGTTATAGCCGTCATTTGTCTCTAGATGCTCAAATGTTTCGAAGCGGTAAAGCATGAGGAAAAGCATAAAAGGGCAATAAATATGCTATCTGGCATGCTACACCTTTTTTTCGACGTATTACTCAATTCACTTCGTACTAGAGCTGTTCTTTTTTTATTGATTAAAATACGCCAGACGGCTTAAGTCATCGTGTGCCTACATAATGATAAAAGGTCGAACGGCTATAGCCGTTATTTGCGGCAACGTGTTAATGGCTATTCCTAACGTCGATTTGAGAAGCTTCTATTATTATTTCCGTCGAGTGTTTCTTAAACGCATCAGGTCTGGAACTCCCGTCCATACGCATGATAGCCACGAGTACTAACGATCGTGCCACTTTGTCATGGTTAACTAAGAAGGCGTAGAAAAGTAGAGAGGCAGAATAAAGCGGCAGAATATGGCGATATAGGAAGAATCTACACATATAGTATTTTCCATTTCTTAAGCGCTAAATTATGACATACAATCTTCAATCGTGCTTAGATAATTCATACCCGAATAAGTTCAGAAATTAACTTTCACTTTTCTTAATAAAGTTCTGGCGCTAAATAGAGATTCAGAAAATCTTAAAGAAATAATATCATCACATCTGAGCTCTACTTGGGGACATTTTTGGAAAATACCACATGTATTCCATAATTCATTTCACCAGTAGATTAAAGAGCAATAATAAGATGTTCCGCTTGTAATCGACTTAGCAATAATGCGATATGGACATTTACAGCTCATGAAACGCAAAAACAAAATTTATTTAATATCTCAGTATCTCCACGTCGACACAGAATATATATTTGACAACTTCTGAAATCATAAGTACTAAAAATATATTAAACAATTACTAAAAGTAATCTCATATATTGTTGTTATGGTGTGGTTATTTATTGTGCTCACCAGGCAGCCTATATATTTCAGTTTCAAGTTAAATAATATACATATAAAGCTATGATTTCAGTGAAACTTTTATTTCATTATGTACGGAATACAATGTCACTTAAATGGCCGCCCCTGGATTGGTTGCAACAGTGGGTGGTTTTGAGGTCGTTTTTAAAACAATACATTCTAATGACACCTCCAGACCGTAATGCGTACCAAAGAGTCACTTTTTCCAGATGTAATGGCTTTTTCACAATCACATTTGTATTCTCCAAGCCCCATATGCAACAATTTGCTTGTTCACGTAACCATCGAATAAGAAATGAGGTGAAAATGAGAAGAAAATTTTGTTCGATTGAAAGCCCACGTTTGTATTACAACTTTTGTAGTGAAATTTAGCAATTTTCACGCATTCTTCGGTTGTTAAACGATCCATATTTGTAAATGACAAGCATTTCACTAAATAAATAACACTTCAGATGGCAGGTGCTTAACAGCTGACAGCTCTGCTATTTTGAAACCGTTAAATAGATAACACTATATTTCCTTCGATGGCCAAAATATTATCATTTTCTATAACAATCGTCCGACAATTGTAATGTGAGCGGTCCAGAAAAATTGTTTAAATTGTTTAGATGAAGACACCACGTTATCATTAAATCATTCACGATATCGTTTGAAGCCTTTTGTAGAGTTCTAAATAAAAAGAGAACGAAAACTTGAAAAACTAATACATCTTTCCTCTTGTACCACAAAACATTTATATGTAGGGTGATTTTTTAATCGTAGTTTTTTTAAAAATCGAATAAAACACTCAAATTTGCATCACATATTAACATTTTTTATTGCAATCGATAAATTGGTCTTTACCATTTAATTTTTAAAGATAATTTCATGTAAATGTTGTCCGCGGCTGTGTCTCAAAATATCCATTCGGAAGGCCAAATTTTCCTACACTTTTTCGAGCATTTCGGGCTGTATTCGACGAATAACGTGTGTTATGTTATCCTGTAAGGCTTCAATAGTGTTCGGCTTGTTCACATAGACTAACCACTTGACATAACCCCACAAGAAATAATCAAGAGGCGTTAAATCGCAAGATCTTGGGGACAGCTCACAGGGCCAAAAAGAGAGATAAGCTGTTCACCAAATTCATCCCTCAACATATCCACTGTTTCACGAGCAGTGTGGCATGTTGCACCGTCCTGATGAAGCCCCATATCAACCAAGTTCAACTCAGCCAATTGGAGCAAAAAAACATTCCTTGTGGGTGAGTAACACATGTCCAATCGCTGAGAATTGACATTTCACGATCGACATTAACACTGGTCGCTACGGCTGCAATATTTTTTCGGTACGTACTCTACGCATGCGAGTCGATGGTTTTATGTCCAAAGTAAATTTGGTGCGAAATTTGGAGATAACAGCACGAATTTTTGATTTAGCAGGTCGATTAGGGCGACCATAAAATTGTCGTATCAAACGATGCACATTTGTCACAGAGGACGAAATTTGGTAATAAATTTCGTTGCTCGTTTTTTAGCCTTTCCCTGATGAGAGTTTTTAGATTAGGTGCATTGAATGCATTAAATCCCCTAGAATGGATGAATGATTGAATTTCGCCCCCTCCTCAAATATAATTTATTGTTACGTCAATCCCGATAGCATATATCAATCAATCTGCTTTGAAAATAAGAAGTGTGTACAAAAAATAAATTGAATTTTCATTTTTCTCAAAAATGTTGATTTATTCATCAATTTCTATTTTATCTCCTTCAAAATAGTCCCCCTCAGATATAATACAATTGTGCCATTGTCCTTGAGCTCTCTCAGCGATTTGGTTTTTATCTCCTCAATCGTCGCAAACGCCGTCCTTTCAATGGGTCTCTTCAATCTTGGGAGCAGGAAAAAATCGCAGGGGACCAAATCTGGCTGAGGCATAATAACGGTGTTGTTTTTGGCCAAATAATCTCTCATAAACATAGATGAGTGAGCAGGTGCATTATCATGATGCAAAAGCCATGAATATTTTTTCCACAATTGGGGGCATTTTTCCCCATTGCTTCACGCAAACAACGCATAACATCAAGGTAACATTTCTTATTTATCGTACGACCTTATGGTAAGAACTCCTGATACACTACGCCATGGTAATCGAAGAGAACAATGAGCAAAACCTTGACATTCGATTGAACCTGGGGTGCTGATTTTTGGTCTTGGCTCTCTTGAACTTTCCCATTGGGACGATTGGGCTTTGGTTTCGATGTCATAACCATATACCCATGATTAGTCAACAGTTATGACCCTTTTGAGTAAATCTGGATTATCGTTAACGTCATTCAACAATTCCTGAGCGATGCTCATGCGACGTTGTTTTTGGTCAAAATTCAGCAATTTCGGAACGAACTTCGCTGCCACACGCTTCATGCCCAAAATTTCCGAAAAGATTGCGTGGCATGAGCCAACCGATATGCCGACATCCTCATCAACTTCTCTAATTGTGATTCGACGATTCTCCATAACAATTTTCTTCACTTTCTCAACATTTTCGCCGGTTGTTGGTGTGCTGGGGCGTCCAGAGCGAGCGTCGTCATTCACATTTTCTCGGCCTTCTGTGTGAACTCCCCACCGTATGCCACTGTCAACATTTCAAGTGTTTTTGAGCACTTAATTCCATTTTTTACACAAAATTTGATGCAACTTCTTTCATTTATTTTTTTTTTTTTTTCAATAGCAGAAAATCGCCGAACACACAAAACACTTGTCTTATTTATGCCTCTCACAAACAAACTAAATATGCCATATGAATAAAACAGCCAACATATCTTCGAGACGAGTGCACTAACATAAAAACAAAATTTGAAAATTCACCTTATTTTTGAACACACCTCGTACATTAGAAACAGGAGACTTTTCAGGCTCCCTGTACTCGAGTATTTAAACAATAATAGGCAAAGTGAAAATGTAAATTTTAATGTGAACTTACTGTGATGTGACTTAAACTTCTGACTCCTGACTTTTGCGGTTATGAATCAAGCTCTAATAGAAAATAAATCCACAATTTTTTTACATTTGCTAATTTTGTAAGGCAGATAGGCAAAAAGATACCAATATGGTTCCAAAATAAATAAACTCACAATAACTCATATTAGCAAGTTGAGATAATATTTAGTGAGCAGATTCGGAAAATCTTCAATTCGGTCGCTGGAAAAAGCGAAAAATTTTTATTTTCTCCTAATTTTGGATGATTTTCTGTTAATTTCAAACAGTACGCATAAATTTATGTAAAACCCTAATAAGTCTGAAACTTAAATGATTACCACCCAACTACACTCTGATAGAAGTTTCTGAATTTGAAGCGGCTCATTCGAATGGGAATAGGAAAATCTTATAAATACACATTTTTTGCTTTAAGATTTGTTATACCCTTCTTTCCGCACTGCTAGCCAACTGCCGGATATGCGAAACGTTTTAGTATTCCAATTGCAATCAGCCTGAATAGCCAGGAACAATAACTACCAACAATTGGTCTTGTTTGCCACTTAAGCCATTCCAAATTAACATTGTCACTGAAGCATGTCGTTCGTTACCTTGGCCATTGCATGCAGTCAGTACCTTTTGTCAGTTTAAGTTCAATGCACGCCTTAGAGTTACAGCTCGCCGCAGCCGCTGTGTACCTGTACACAGATTAGCTGACTGTGCTAACAGCTATAATGGCAGCGCACACCGCTATGTCAAGCGTTGCAGTGTTTCGTCATCAGATTCGAATAATACTCCCTTCAATTCTCAACAAAACCTCATTGTTCTCTGAATAGACCGTAGCTTGTGGGGGAATAGGAACTCCCCTAGCACTCGGTCTCATTTGGAGCAAAGACATAATTCCGCCGCCCACTTGGGTTGGGCCAACGTCGTAACAGCGGCATTGCCAATCGTTGCCTTCATGTGCAATCGCGGATGGCAGCGGTTCCTCCGTTCAACAAAAATAGTTTCCTCATAGCTCTTGTTAATTCTACTTCTTCTTTTTTTTTTGCGCTTTGCAATAAGCGCTGCTTCGGAATTTTAATCGCTTATTATGAAGTCTTTTGTTTGCTTCATTGGTTTACATTTTTTAAGCTGTTTGCTTTATGTTTATGCTTTTGTGGTTGCCGTTTCTGTACTCTGTCACTCCGCCTCCACTCCTTTCCCTGTTGCCGGCTACGTGTTCATCATAATCTGCTCTGAGCCTTTTTACATTTCTTGTGTCTTTTCTTGCCTTTTGCCTATTTGTGTTTGACTTTATGCTTAAGACGAGGATACGATGATAATGATAATTGCTTTCAAAATATTGTTTAGTAGATATACACTCTGCTACAGGCCAATGAAGCCTTTGCTTTAAAAAGGCAATATTTTGTGCTGCATTTTTTCATTAAAAGTCGAACATTAAACATTACGTATTTTCCCATTAGCTTTTAAGCCATATTTCAATTATATTTAAATTTTAAAGCAAAATCGTCTGCATCCGCTCGCACGAATGTAGTTGCGTTCCAACTGAGTCCAGCTGGACTGATGCGGAGCGACTGAAGGAGCAATGGGCCATTCAACCACATTTTGCTCTTCAGCCATTAAATCAATTCTCCACATTCTCCTTTCTATGTAATTCAATTTCACGTAGTTGAAAAAGAGTTTCGATTACAGCCCCACTGCATGCGGACGGCGAAAAAGTGCGAACAAATATTGTGTTAGTCTGAGTACAGCAATCCCTAACTTGTTGGACAGATGGTTGAACAAGAGTTTGGTTGCGTCGAATCGTTTTTGGTTGTTGCGTTTATTTGTTTTGGGGTAATATCAATTTTTTGCAGCGGTGGATACTTCCGTGGTTGTTCTTCTCTACCTGTCTGATGTGTAGAGGAGACACACAAAGGGGGGCGGGTATGCAAGCAGCAATGTTTGCATTACCGTTTTAACAAATAACTTTTAGTCAATAGCAGTACATCAACTTTCCCAGCTACTACCTGGGCTTCCAAGAAGTGAGTTAAAAGTAGTTTTTCATTTCTGCTTTCAGTTCCTCTTTCTTACCTGTTTCCTCCTCTTGAGACATTTAGGAAATGTTATCACTTTTTTTCACCAGACTTTACACAGTTTTAAGTCTTCGCTGAGATTACGTATTTGTATAAAACTTTTGCATTTTTTTGTCAAAGTCAGTCAGTCTATTATTTTATTAAATGTTGACGTTCAGCTTTAGCTTGTTTTGTTTTCGCTCTTTTTGTCTTAGGCAATAGCATACATCCCTCTTTTCTTGTCCTGGGCATTGAAAATATCCTCACATATTTCCCTTTGGTCCATTGTTATCAGCTCTGCTACATCTTCTAGGTAAACAGTTTGCTGATGGAGAGTACTTTCCTGGTAATGAGAAAAGTTAAGAGCAAAATTTCGTTATGACTTAAATACATTCAATCCCCATGCTTGGGTACAGAAAACGACACAATCCTTTCGGACGATCAATAGACGTGGCGTTGATGTAAAACAGATGGGGATGTGCACTTAAATCATTCGCGCTATGGCCATTAAACAGAACACATCGAAGAATATTTGAAGTTCAAAAAATTCCTTAAACATCTATTTAATTAATACCATTTGTTTATAGAAAACATCGAGTTCTGTACGACATTAAAGTCAGCCTTAATTAAATGTCAACTCCATAACACAAAGTCATTCATTTTGCCATCAAAACAACAAATCGTATGTAATTCATTCTTTCCGAACACCACAATCCGAACGAACGAAGCAGCAAACAAAAAAATTCTCCTCGAAATAACAAAAAAAAATGTGTCTGAACGAAGGAGCAAACAAAAAAAGTCTCTTGCAAAGTACCACAAATTCCTTGTAAATTCGTGAAATATGTACGACAATTTGTGTTCTTGCAACATAAGATTTTCAAAATTTAATCGCTCGTGTAATTGATATATTTGAGCAGTAATTAGCAACACTTCAAGACCAGAGACCGATGGAAAATTGTGTAATAGATAAAAAGGAATCCAAAAATCCAGAAACGCTAGAGGCACGGAGACGTACAATGAATCAGCTTTAACAGATGACGATGATAAGGGTCTTTGAATACTTGCTGCAACTACGGCACATCGCAATTTCTTGTGTAGAGAATTTCACACCGCAAAACTAAGGTCATAATTTATATGTTGTGACCACCACAAACCAGTCACACACACTTTCAGGCAGCAATATGGTCTAAGGAAGAATATTTTCGGGGTTTTTCTGCACTTCCTGAACACATTTAAGACAACCAACTTAAACAGAGACTGTGTATCCCGCACCCATTCTGGTCAAATTTATGCTCTCCTCCCTTCGCAGTCACCTTTTTGCAAGTGCAACGCAATGTTGAACATCGTGAGAGTGTGTGGTGGAGCTCACTGTTGCTGTTTGTACAGACACCTAAGCCGAGTTGAAGTGAAGGTCGCCGTTATTTTCTTCAGAAGTTCCAGTGTGTGTGTGTGTGGCTGTTAACTGATAGCTTTAAATTTCTTACAACATATTTTCCTACGTTTGTGTGTGTGTGTGAATGAAGTAGAAATAGAAAATTGGCAATTCGCCAACAACTGTAATATCTAAAGAAATTACAAAAAAAAAAAGAAAAGTTGCAGCAAAAAACCAAACACGACAGAGATGCCGAGCTGCAACTTCCGTTTCCGTTATTGCTACTTATACTCTTTCGCGCTTACAATGTCCGTTCTTGCGATGTGTGTGAACATCTTTTTGCAGAATCAACCACAGCAATACCAGACGTCTTCCCTTCAGTTGCAGACGACTTTTGTTATTTATTGTCAGCATTCGTCTTGAATATGGAATAATGTGACGAAGCTTACAAAACGCATTCCTAATTATGTTTGCATTGGCATTCTGGGCGCATTCATCTGCCATCGCTCACAAATGCATGTTGCCAACGACGGCACGCAAACTGAAAGCCAAAAGCCATTTCATACTATCTTTGCATCGTTGCGTGTCTCATGTACCGTGTAAGAACATGACAGTGTACAAATTTATTAAATATTATATTACTGTATTCCGAATTGTTCAAAGCATGACCAAAACGACTTGTATGGAGTTAATAGCCATAAACTCGGTTGTCTTTGTTACTGCTGCAGGAAGGATAGGAAATTAGGCTACTTTAGAAAGGGCTACTTTAAACTTTTTTACTTTATAGCGATGGTTTCTTGGTAGGAAAAAATTAAAATGTAATTATTAATTGTTGTATAAGGATGCACCACGAGCCATGTGAACACTGTGAGAGCCAGTTACGGTTGCAGTGCTCATTATTTATATCACTCTATTCTACCCCCAACGGTATTCGTTAGTTTAAGTATCAACAATATCGTATAGTCTACTCTGTCGTGAAAATATCGAATGAAACAAAACTGGAATTTAGGGCGGAAAGAATGGTAACTGCAATCATTGACACATATTGGGTTTTGAATTTTTCCAAACCGCTCAAAATGGTTATAACAAACTTAAAGGCACCAGACATTTTAGTTTATTATAAGCGAAGTTTGTTATATCCTTTGGTATGATTTTCGGTGGATCACAAAAATATTTTTAATGTATTTTTGAATTTATACTCCATGTGACCAAACGTATATGCGAGTAAGAAAACAATTAACAATTGCGAAAAAATAAACAAGAGCTTAATATACTATTGAAAGGTAATCGTAATAAAATAAAATACTTTGTGATGCATACAAGAAAGAACATGAAGATGAACAAATTTTTAGTCTTCTTCAATAACCACAACCACAACCAAGGCAGTGATTTTTTTCCTGCATTCATCGACAATTACAGCACATTATTTTTAAGGCACGAATGAATAGCAAACATATTAGAAAATTGTTAAAAACATCCATTTGTAAGATTTGTATAAGCAAATCTTCCCTACTGAAGTAACTTCACCCGCACGTGACATCTGTTGACCACATAACATCGGGCCAGTTGCCGATAGTCATAAGAAAACGCATCCTTTTTACGCATAATACACGGACTTAGCCCATATTCAGGTGAGTATTTTCTTATAACACTCACAGTTAGGAGGGTGCTTAAAAAAAATAAAAGTTGGGGTAGTTCGTTTTAGTATCTATACAACTTCACCAGAATTCCCCCATTACTTTTTTTATTTCACATTTCCAAACCTCTTCATTCTGAGCAGGAGTGTCGTGTTTGATATTAATAATAAGTATGATGTTCATAACTTAAGTCTTATTTAAAAAAAAAAAAGAAAAAAAAGGCAAAACGCTGCGCGAGTATCATTTTAAATATCAACACCATTTTAAATTATAAAAATTGTTCATTCAAATTATGGAGCAGCACCTGGTAGCACAACTGCACATAATTTTGTTAAAACAAGTCATTAGAAACCATTTAATTTATTTTACATCGCTTTTATAGCATAAATATAAAATTTTGTTTTTGTTATTTTTTGGAGGAAAAACAAATTTCGAAGAAATGTGTAAATCTGTCAAACATCAACAGGGTGAAAATATCTATTTTATCGCTAGTCGCCCTTATATCCATCAAAAAGGCTCCTCTTATGCGTATTTGTACGATTATTATATTGTCTTGTGTTAGTAACTGATATTAATTCCACTGTTGACATAGGGTAATCGTTTCAGTGATTACAAAACAGGGGGCTATTGATTTGTCAATGAACCAGATTCTGAAACTAAGTAAATAATTGAATGAGTTGAAAAACAGCACGCTGAAACACCCAGTGAAAAATTCCTAAGCTTTAGGAATCAGTTAAAAACAAAACAAAACAGCCGATCTGGCAAGGCTGTCAGTTGTAAAATACCTGCCATCTGAAGTGTTATTTATTTAGTGAAAGGTGTTCAATTTACGAATATGGATCGCTTAACAACAGAAAAAATGCGTAAAGATGATTAAAACTTACAACAAAAGTGATGATTCAAACGTGAGCACTTTCCGTGCATTTCGAGGTGATTATAGTGGTCATAATCGTTCTACTGTGCCAGGAATTATCAAGGTTATACAAAAATTTTGAAAAAACTGAAAACGCTACGGATGTGGTCAGGCCAATGCATCATCGCAACGTACGCACTGCCGAAAATATAGCTTCTGTTAATGAAAGTGTGAAGGATTATCCGAATTTCCATTCAGTGCATTATGGCCGTGTGATAACCAACGATACGAGTACATGATTTCAACAAGGCGGTGCCATGAGCCATACAATATGACCGATTTTAGCTTTATAGCATGAGAAGTTTCCAGAAAGCGTTATTTTACGTTTTGGCGACGTCAATTGGCCATTCAGATCATGCGAATTTTTGGTGAAGCTACGTCAAGGACCGTTGGTCATGTTAACGCTGAAATACCGCCCGAAATGTGCGAAAAAGTGGTTGAAAACTACCACAAAAGAATTTACTGGTGCAACCAATCTAGGAGAGATAATTGAAATGACATTGTATTTCGTGCATAATGGCAAGGTCGAAGTACAGGGTGGCGCAATAGAACGTGCATATCATCTTTTTTTGCGGAGTAAAAAAGGCGCGGGCGGGGGGCGCCTACATCGTTGGGTTAGCGGGCTCATGGAGTTTTAGTCGCTATGAATCACTTCGACGGGAAGCGTCGCGCATTTTGCGTGCGCGCATTTTACGAGAACTCTCGTTCATATATTGCTACTAGGCGACTATATTGTGCTGAATATGGACTACGGCGAATTAATGAAGCTCCGAGTGCTAATTTAATTAAAATATGGGTAAAGCGTTTTGAAGAGACCCGTTCAACATTTAAACCACAAGCAAATGGTCGCCCAAGAACATCTAGGACCGAAGACAATGTTGAGAGAGTTGTGGAGTCAGTACGAGGAAATCCACAAATGTCGACTCGCAAGAGATCGCCTGTCTTACAATTATCGCGACGAAGTTTGCAACGAATTTTAACATTGGATCTTAAACTGCATCCATATAAAATGCGATTAACACAAGAATTGAAAGAGTCTGATTTCATAGCAAGGCTCGCATTTGCTAATGAAATGCTTAATCGATTTTCCAATTTTGACAATATCCTTTTCTCTGACGAGGCTCATTTCCTTATGAATGGGTTCGTAAACCGTCAAAATTGTCGTTACTGGAAAATCCCAAAATCAAACACCAGAAACCATTGCATAGTCCTAAAGTGACAGTATGGGCAGCAATCTCAGGCAGAGGAATAATTGGTCCTTTTTTCTTCGAAAATGCGCACGGCCAAAAAGTCACGGTTAATACGGAACGCTATGTTGAGATGTTGGACGAATTTTTGGCTCCAGAAATTGAAAGTTCAAGAGTAGTGAATTCCATAACTTGGTTCCAACAAGATGGAGCTACCTGTCACACATCAAATGACTCCATGGCGGTGGTGAAGCAGATGTTCCCTGGCAGACTGATTTCGAAAAGAGGTGATATCCCATGGCCCTCACGTAGTCCACACTTGACGCCTCTTGACTTTTTTTTGTGGGGATACCTCAAACACAAAGTCTACAGAAATAATCCAAGAAACATCGTTCAGCTCAAGGAGAATATCCGTGGTGAAATGGCAGCCATTGCACCAGTGTTACTGAAGAAAGTTTTCAATAATTTTCGTTTGCGGTTAGAGGAGTGCCGTCGTAGAGAGGGTCACCTTTTAGATGATGTTATTTTTAAAAAATAAACTCCATTTATTATTCTACAATGCCTTAGATTTATTTTAACCATACCTTTTGTATTTATATTTTAATCTATTTTTTAAATATGCATGTTCTATTGCGCTACCCTGTATTATAATGAAACTAAAGTTCCATAGAAACCATAGCTTTGTATGCCGGTAAGTCACATCAATATCGCAAAGTTTGACGTTTTTTATGGCAATGCACTCTTACAACTTTGGTATAACTAATGCTGTTTGCGTTCTTTCATAGAGACATAAAAAATTCGTCGCAATTGAAAAAAGGTATTACACTGTATAAATATTTTTGTAACTTTTTTTATTTCCGGCCTGCGTTAACTTTACAATATTATGCCAATCAACTCGCTTTGACCTTTAGTTTTCCACATTCGAACTTTTTGGTAGATCACTCGAGTATGAATTTCGTGAAGATTGTTGTGCGAGACAACAGCGATGATTTGCTGCAAGATTGTTGTGTAATTTGTTAAGGAATTGCATATGTTAAATTTTACACAAACATTTGACGTCAATGGTTTTCTTTTTACGTTGAGCACCGAGTAATTTGGCAATGGCTGATAAAAACTGTCGTATAAATTGAATTAAAGAAATATTGAAAAAATCTATCGGTTGCAGAAAATTTCTTTAAGATTATGATAGGTGACGAATTATGGACCTGTGCAAATAGGGCTGAAACTGAACAAACCCAAAAAAGTTGTATGAGCTCCAAGTATCTTTAGAACAGAAAAGATAGGTCAATTCGGTATGGTAGACCGTTATGATGTGTTTCGGCAAAAGTCTCTGAAGAATTGGGAAAAAGCAACAGATGAACACGAGATATTCTCTACCACGAAAGTGCCACCAAATGATTTTTTGCCGCCCTTGTCAATGCTTCGAAAATTGGTTGAAAAAGTGTGAAAAAGTGTTGAAATACATGAAAAAGTGTATTGATCTTTGTAGAGATTACGCTAAAAATGAAAACCGATAAAACCATTTTCGGAGATAGAAACTTTTTTTTCAAAAACTCGATCAGTATCCCAACTTCATTCCATTTCAAAGCTGACTTTCCATTCAGGTTTGTTCAACTTTTCCAGCTATGTAAGTCCAAGAGCGTAATTTTACCTTAATGGGTATGATTTTACTAAAATGATTTGTAGATATTCCTGCTGTACGCAGTTTATATTATGGTTATGGCGTGTCAGTATGTGTACTTTTATGTTCCGTATGGAATTTCTATGAAAATTTAACTAATTATAACTCCATTACAAGCACAATTTTTATGACCGCTTGGTTTTTTTTTTTTTTTTTTTTTTTTTGATAACAACAGCTGAAAAGAACTAACAACAGCAATAAGTCCAATGTTCCATTAACAAAGCCCTAATAAATAGTTTCACACATCGGGAGCAACGGCAACAACTTGGGATACCCTCTTGGCAACAACTACAACAAGACGAAGAAGCAATAATAATGTTCGACCACCAAATGGTCGCACTGCGAGCTTTGAACTTCCGCAAATGTACAAATCAAAATGCAACAATATGTTCATTAATTAAAACAATAAAAAATGTCTACAAACTTTTATATTGGCAGAATAGAACAGAGGCGTTTATAGCTGAAAGTGAAGTGGGGACAATGAAATAGTGCATGCAACCAATGCCACAATATGAATCGGTTAAATCATCTAAAATTGTCGTCCACGAACAACTTTGCCGACTTGTCGTCATTTTGACAATTTTATTAATCGTATTAGACACTAAAGGAACGAAGGAAAGGGGAAGGGATTTGTGACTTAACTCCAAGTACATCATTTACTCCGTTTCTATCACATAGGCATTACATTTTTCCTTTTTATCCTTCTGTTTCCAGTAAAGGCTAGGTTTTTACTTAGAACATGTTTCCAACTCCAAGCAAAAGAAGAATTTTGGTAACGAAAGTAATCCACAACATAAAAATCTTCAAAAATTAGTCAGGAACTCGCATTACAAACTTAAGTGACTGACAAATATACGGCCAAATTGTGTTTGTTTGTCAAATTTACGAGACACCAGATACCAGAAGAAAGTAGGGTGCGGATAAACGTCATGATTTCTAAAAGCAAGTTTTGATTAGAGTGTGATAACTCAAATATTGGTCTTTCCAACAATAATAAACATCTTAAAAAACTTGTGATGAGGCGTCAAAGTCTTAAATCTCTATTTAAGACATAAGGAAATTCATATATAAATGCACGGAGATAAAAGTAATTTCTATAAATTCTTGTACAGTTTATTTGACTCCAATGTTAAAATTTCTACAAAGTATAATAATTTTCCAATTAATTGGCTTTCTTTTTTTTCATATTAATCCTTTTTCAAAATTTTTTAACTAGCATTGTTCATTTTCATCAACACTTATATTGTTGATTAATGCCAGTGCAAATCCTAGATCTGATAAAATATTATTATTATTTATTATTTTTCATCATCATGCTCAAATGTTGAAATTTAAGTGATCTTAATGGCAGCACAAACTCTTGATCCGATAAAATATAGCTACAATTTATTGAATTTTTACTGTCATTTTTGATTTGTCATCATCATACTCAAATGTTGAAATGTAAGTGATCATAATGGCAGTAAAAATTCTTGATCCGATAAAATATAG